>PVJX010034319.1:0-19524 GCA_004027295.1 Dolichotis patagonum
CCAATTCAAAAATGGGCATCTGAAATGAATACACATTTCTCAGATGAAGAATTAAGAATGGCAAATAAATACATAAAAAGAATTCAGCTTCATTAGTCATTAGAGAAATGCAAATTAAAACCACACCAAGATTCCCTCTCTATCCAAAAAGAATAGCCAGGATAAAGAAAACTACCAACAACAAATGCTGGAGAGGCTGGGGGGCAGGGTGGGGAGGAGGCGCGGGTGGGGGGGGACGGGAACTCTTCTGCACTGTTGGTGGGAGTGCAGACTGTTGCAACCACTGTGAAGGTCTGTCTGGAGATTCCTCAAAAAGCTGGGATTGCAAATCCAATTTGACCCAGCTATTCCACTTCTGGGCATATTCCCAGAAAAGCTGAAAACATCATACTAGAGTGATATATGCACAAATATGTTTATAGCAACACAATTTGTAATAGCCAGGTCTTGGAAATAACCGAAGTGCCCATCAATTGAGGAATGGGTAAAATTGATGTGGTATTGTTATACAATGCAATACTACTCAGCTATAAAGAATGATCACATTGAGATATTTATAAATAAATGGACACGACTTGAGACCATACTCATAAGTGACATAAATCAAACTCACATATATAAATACTGTATAGTCTTCCTAGTGTAAAAAACGGTTAGAGTACATAAGATTTTATGGTAATCATGGTTCCCCATTATATTGCTTTGAAGTTTTATAATGTTTTCATTTATTAATTGGAATGGTTTTATTCTATCTTGTTTGACATTATTATGTGTGATGATATGAATGGCTACTTTGAAGAAAATAAGACATTATGGCAGCTATTGCTGATTTAATATCATCTTGCTTTGAAGTCCTACCATGCTTTTGTTCTTCTGTGTCCATTGGTTCTACCATGTTGTGTCTTATTAGATTTTAATATGTGTGACAGTAAAAACAATTTTTTAAGGAAAATAAGATATTATAAGAGCCATTGTTCATTATCGGTTATTTGGTTTTGAATGTCCTGTAATACTTTCATTCTCTTGAGTGGTTTTATGCTATTTGTTATGCTTGATACTATTGTGTATGAAGATATGTTCAACTCTTTCCAAGGAATGAGACATTAAGGTAGCTACTGTTGATATCTGCTTGTCTTGTGAAGTGCTGTGTTGCTTGCATTGTTTTGTTCTGTTCTTTTTTGTTTTAATTCTCTTTAAAATAACAAAATTACTCTGTAACTTTCCAGTTAGTTGCCACTTGTTTGGACTCTGAAATGGGGAGGGGGTTTTGTACATAAATGGTCCTGAGCTCAGTTAATTAAATTTCAGATCTATCACTTTGGCTGCTTGGATCCCCATATTGTTGTTCACAAACCCACCACATTTGGGGGCTCCTCTGGGATTATGAGATCCAAGCCTCTCTTTGAGGTGATTGTTTCTCAGGGGGACTGACCAGAGAGGTTCCTTGCCCCTGAGGAATCTCTTTGTTTCAAAGAGAAACCAAAACCCCTGGATACTAATTCAGAGCAAACAGACCAGATCCTTACTGGTAAGATTGCTTTAGTTTTTCTTGGGGTGCCCCTTGGGACTCTTCGGAGACATTGGAGGCAACATTAAAGTTTCCAAAATGATTGAGACAAGACTTTGCCTGGGACTGGTTGGCCATAATGTCAAACTAGTTCTCAGTGTTAGTCTGTTAGTCTCTGTCTTTGTTTTGTTAATCTTGTTTGTCTCCAGTTTAATGTTTGTTATTTGTCTGTTATTCATGTGATTGAGTCAGTCTGCTTTTGCTCTTTGTTGCATTTGCAGTGTGTTCTTTCTTTCTTTTTCTTTTTCTTTTTCTTTTTCTTTTTTTTTTTAATGGGTACCAGGATCAAACTCAGGACCACTTGCTTGCAAGGCAGGCACTTATGCCACTGAGCTAAATGCCCAGCCCCTTTGCAATGTGTTCTCAACCATTTTCAGGAATTTCACTGGAGACCCACTTCCTATGGTGAACTTGTTTACCCAGGGAAGCTCCAAACTTTTTTAAAATTTAAATGGCTCACTTTCCAGTCTCTTGGCATCAAGAAGGGACTTTTAACTTCTCTTTGTGTTAGCAGGTCTACCTCAACTTTCTGAAAAACAACAGTGCTGCAGCTGCAGCTGTCCCTGCTGCCACCACCTGCTGGTGCCCCACCCAGCAAGTCCCCTGGTGAGAAGGGGTACTGCCTCTGCCTGCAGGCCCTGCACCCACCTTGTGCCCTGCATCCTGAAACCTGAGGCCCAGAGATCTCTGAGCTCCCACTGCAGAGAATAGTTCAGCCCCCCTTCCTCCTCCCTGCTGCTGAGCAATCAGTGGAGCATGGCACCTTAACTATTTCCTGCCCAGTGACTCCTGGCACAGCAGCAGCAGCAGCAGCACAAGCAACCAGACAGCTGCAACCCTAGAGGAGCCACAGCCAGAGTCAAAGTTAAAGCCCATGCCATAGGGAGGGGGCAATGGTGGCTTCCAGCTCTCTGAGGCCAAAAGCATGGGCACCAGCACTGCTTCCCTGATGGACACAAGCCCAGCCAGCTATACTGCCCCTTTTCTGGGCTTCTGCTCCAAACTCCTCACTCACATCCTATTCAAGGAAAGGAGGCTCACCTATGGTTTCCCCGGACTCCAGACTCCTTTGAGTGCTTTTAAAAGTAGCTGCTTGAAAGCCAACTAATATATCTAAATAGAGGTAAGTTAGGGACCTGACAAGGCTCCAGCTACATTCTCAGAGAGCCTCCTATACACTTATTGTTCTAGGGGCACCTAAAAATAGACATGCCGTAAATATCATGTTTGTCTCCAAGCTGGCCCCAGATACTAAAAAAAAAAAAAAAAAAAAAAACTTCAAAGGCTAGAAAGATGCAAAAGTAAGGCATCTCAGAGTTAGTAGACATAGCCCAAAAGGTCTTCAACAACTGAGAAGATCCACAGAACTTAAACAAAAGGTCCTTCTTGCTCGAAGAGAAAAAGAAAATCACAAAACCAAACATGACTCAGGAAACCACCTTAAATCTAAAAGGGCCCCACTAGCCAAAAACCAGTGTGCCAATTGTAGGAAAGAGAGCAACTGGAAAAAGGACTGTCCAGAGCTCCAGAAAAAGACTTTCTCCACTCTGAAGGTCTTGATTCAAAACTTAGCCAGTCAGGGTTCTTTCAGCCCCCAGGAACCCCAGTTAAGTCTTACTGTAGGGGTCTAAAAAGTCAGCTTCTTGGTCAATACAGGAGCAAGATATTCAGTCCTAAAACAGCCAGTGGGTCCCTTGACTCAAACCTAGATGAGCATTCAAGGAGCAACTTAAAAAAAATAAAGGCTTACCCACGGACTCAGGTCAGTACTATGAATTTGAGTAGAGTAATCCACTTTTTCCTTATCATGCTCAAATGTCCTTATCCCCTGATTGGATGAGACTTGCTCTACAAGTTACAGGCTCAAATCAGTTTGAGGGCACAAAACCCTTGGTGAGTCTTGGGTTTCACAGAAAGACTAGAGATCTTCAAAAAGCTAGATCAGTGGTGACTACCACTCCTCCTTCTGCTATTCTTTTTACTTGCCCCCTGACTGAATGATACTTATTTCTGGCAGACTTGCCCCTGGCAGTCTCCCCCCAACTTCGTTGCTACAAAAATTGTTAAATTAGATTCTTGGGGTCTGGACAGAATCTAACCCACTGGAAATTGCAATCAACCAAACTCCAATTGTAGTCACCCTTAACTCTAGGGACACCCCAATCAGAGTCTGGCAATATCCACTCAGCTTACAGGCCAAGGAAGGAATATCCAAGCACATTCAAAGGCTAAAAAGAGGCCAATATCTTGATTCCTTGTAAGTCACCCTGGAACATGCCTTTGCTACATGTACAAACCCTGGGATTTCAGACTATCAGCCAATCCAAGACCTCCAAGAGGTAAATAAAAGAGTCATGACTCTACACCCCACTGTTCCTAACCTATGTACTTTGCTCAATTTGATGCCTTCTATGCACACCTGCTACTCCACATTGGACCTGAAGTGTGCCTTCTTCTCCCCACCACTGGCTCCAGTAAGTCAACCCCTCTTTGCCTTTGAATGGACAGACTCTAAGATGGGAGAATTCAGACAATTGACCTGGAGCACTTACCTCAGGAGTTCTAAAATGTGCCAACTCTATTGAAGATTTTTGGTCAGAACACCCCTCTACCACAGTGCTTCAATATGTAGATGATTTACTACTGGCCACTATAGGCTTGTCTTCTTGTCTAGAAGCCACAGAGGCCCTACTGAGAGACTTAGACAAACTGGGCTATGGAGTCTCCACCAAAAAGGCACAGCTCTGCCTGCCCAAAGTCACTTATCTGGGGTATGTATTATAAGAAGGAAAATGGACTTTGTCATGTAAAACAATTGAGGCTCCTTAAAAATTCCTTCCCCAAAGACTACATGAAAAAGTTAGAAAATTTCTAGGTGCTGTGGACTACTGCCAGTTGTGGATCCTGGGTTTGGCTGAAATGGCTCGGCCACTCTACAGCTTGACTGGAGGGAATTCATCTGGACCTTTCACCTGGACTGAATTAGAAGAACAAGCTTTCAATGATTTAAAACAGGTTCTGGTGAATGCTCCAGCCCTTGCACTCCCTGACTGAGCCAAGTGTTTCCAATTACATGTGACCAAGAGTCATGAGGTAACAAAAGGGGTCTTAACCCAGTACCTAAGACCCTAAAAGAGGCCTGTTGCCTATCTTTCCCATCGATTAGACCCCACGACTGCAAGGTGGCCAAATTTCCTACTGATGATTGCAGCCTCCACAATGCTCTCCAGGGAAGCCACTAAGTTGACATTAGGCCAGAGACTCCAAATAGTGGCCCCACATGTTATGGAGACACTATTGTGGTTGCTCCTAATAGCTGGCTTTCCAATGCTCACAATGTCTAGTACCAAGCCCTTTTACTGGATACTGACCACATCGAGTTCCTGTCTACTTCTACCCTCAATCCAGCGACTCCTACCAGATGATAAGCCCTCAATGCTAATACAAAACTGTATGAACATTGTTGACTCAGTTTCAAGCCTGTGAGATGACCTGACTCATGTCCTGTTTGCCCAGCTTGAAGCCATCCTTTTCACTGATGGCAGCAGTTATCTCCATCACAGTACTTAAGTGGCAGGAGCTACAGTGACCACCAAAACTGAGGTAATATGGACCTAAGCTTTAGGGTTGGGAACTTTAGCTCCGCGGGCAGAGGGCCATTCCTCAAGCCTTAAGATTGAGACAAATAGTTGGTACACTTTCGCTACCATCTATGTGCATGGGACCATTTATCAGAAAAGAGGACTATTAAACTCAGCAGAAACAAAGATGAAGACACCACAATAGCTCATGAAAATGCCCTCCCTTAGGTAGCACTAAAACAATGTGGCCTATAACACTCCTCCCAGTTCTCCCACCACCACCACCACCCATGCTACTCATCATCCTATTCAGATTCAGACTTGAGACCAGCCAAAAGCCTAAAAGCCTGACTCCCTCCAGAAGGCTGACAGATCATTTGGCTCCCAACCCATCTAGGAGACTCATCAGGTCACTAATTAGGGGAACCAAATTGGCCAAGTAGAGACTAAAGAGATCAGCCAAAAATACCAATGTCTTCAATTGAACCCAAAGCTGGCTCCCACTAATGTTTGAAAGAAACAACAAGGACTTACTGCTGGAGGCCACTAGGAGACAGACTTTACTGAAATGGGCCCAAGAAGAGGGAGATGTAAATATCTCTTAGTTTTTGTAGGTACATTCACTGGGTGGACTGAGGATTTGCCACTCAGACTAAATCAGCTCTCATCATAGCTAAGAAACTCCTCTATGAGATAGTGTCTCAGTTTGATTTGCCTACCCCCCTGAGGTCTGACAATGACCCAGCTTTCACAGCTCAGATCACTCAAAATTTAGCTGCAGCTTTAGAAACCAATTGCAAATTACATTGTGCCTACCAGCCTCAAAGTTCAGGCCAAGTAAAGAGAATGAACAGAACCATAAAGGAAACTATTTCAAAACTGGCTCTTGAGACTAACAAAAACTGGGTAAGCCTCCTTCCTTTTGCACTTCTGTGTGTGTGATGCACTCCCTAACTGCAGGGCATTACTCCTTTTGAGGCTATATATTGCCAACTGCCCCCTTTGATTCCCCATTTCTAAAATGATAAGTTGGCTGCTGTCACTAATGGGGAACTTGTTAAGTCCTTACAGGCTCTCCAGCCCTTTCTGCACTCAACCCACGACTTGTTCTGGGGTTATCAGACCATTCATGAAATATCTGATGTCACCCTGGCAGCTCTACCTGGTGATTAAATCTACATGAAAAGAAGACAGCCCACATCCCTAGGTGTCCACTGAGAAGGACTCTATACAGTCACCTTGAGTACTCTAATGGATAGCAAGGTTGCCAGAAAGAGCTATTAGATTTATCACTCCCACTTCAAGCCCACAATACCAGAGACTCCAACTAAGTAGAGTTTGTATAGCTAATATTGAGCCCAGATGGTAAACACCTCAAACCTTGATTCTGCTTCTTCATACTGGTGGGGACAGGGACCTAAGTCCCTCACTTAGGGAAACATTCAGAGCTGTAGACTTTGTTTTCAGTTTGTAAATTTCCTCTTGAAGCACTCCCCATTTTGAATCAATTATAATTCATCTGTGTATGTACAAAATGTCTCTTACCCTCTCAAAAAACATTTAGTCTCCAGGCTGGGAACTTGCTTTGCCTATACAAATGGTCTCATCTCTTGCACTCATCTGACTGTGTTCACTGGACCTAATCCTGCACTCTGTAACTTAACTCATGTTCTTCCTCAAGTGTACTGGTATTCTGGAGAAGGAGGGAGGGAGCACGTGGGGTTACCCAAACTCACAAGAAAAAAGAGGACCCCAGTACTAGTTCCTGTCCTTTTGGGATTAGAAGTAGCCACTTCTGCAGCACTAGGAACCACAGCACTCACAGGGAAACCAAAATAACCAGATACTAAGCAAAGAAATAGACCATGATCTGGGCCCACTTAAACACAATGCTTATCACTTGGAGGAGTCTCTAGACTCCTGGGCTGACATGGTTTTCAGAACCAGTGAGGTCTAGACCTCCTATTCTCAAAACAGTGAGGTCTATGCCTAGCCCTTGGTGAATCTTGTTGCTTTTACACTAACCATTCTGGAGTTAATAGGGACAGAGTTAGTCAGCTCGAAAATGCCTAGCTGACAAAAAAAAAGAGAGACATTGTCAACAAAGCTAACAAAATTTTGTTCTCCACCACCTCATGGCTGACCACCCTACTCTCATCTCTGGCAGGGCCCCAGGTTTTCCTCTTGTGGGCCATTAGTATTGGCCCCTGAATGATAAACAATTTAATGTGTTATATCCAAAGCCAAATCTAATCTATTAAATTAATATTTATACATTCCCAATATGAGGATATGCTAAATGTAGATGAGGAAGATAATTTTTAAAAGGATGACCAGGAATCAAGGATTTGATTCATGCAGTAAAACCAGTGGGGACTGTTGTAGCTTGGTATAACTGATGCCACCTAGAACCCTGCATTTAACTAGTGCTCTGTATTCAGGAAAGTGGGAAATTACTCAGGATATAAGTCCCATGAGAAAAGCAGAATGAGCTGTACCCACAGGAGAAAAATTAACCTGTTCAACAGGAGAAGCAGGGTACAGGTGTCAACCAAAAATTAATGTAAGATTCTAGCTAAGTTGTTTCAACAGGATGTCTTTTGTGATTCTCTCTTTTAAAAACTCTATAACTTTCCAGTTCAGTGCCCCTTGTTTGGACTGTGAAAAGGGGGGAAAGGGTTTCTATATAAAAATGGTACTGAGCTCAGTTAATTAAATTTCAAATTTATCAACTTGGTGGCTTGGATTCCCATATTGTTGTTCAGGAACCCACCACACTTCTAGCCAGTGAAACTGCATAACAATAGCTGTAAAAGCATGAATCAATCTAAAAGAGATTTAAAATTGCTCTGAGTACAATATTTACATGTGTGTGTTTCTTGAGTTTGCTCTTGGGTTATGTAATCATAAGAGAAAAATGAAACTTTGTACTAGTCATGTAAAACATGTGTGCTTATGATAGTGTAATCTTTTGGAAACAAATTCTTGAAAACAGAATGTATGCTCAATTTTTAGTCATAGAAGTAAGTTCCCATGACTACACGAATAGTGAAATTTTTGCACTTTATTCAGTTTAAGTTACAAGTCATGAAAAATGTTTTACTCATAGTTTTTTAAAAAACAATCACCTTTAAACAATTTTTGTGAATATGTTCTTATAACTTGCAGTGAAAGACTACTACTCTCTGATTAATATTATTTTGTTTTTTAATCACCAATTTTTAAAAGACATATTTGCATTTGTAAAGTTGTTCCTCGGAAAGATAATTGTTTTAGATATTTAAAAGGAAGATTCCCTAGCATAAACTTTAAACCAATAGTTTATGGATCAGGGAATGTATGTCCCCTCTAGGAGTCAGTGAGGTTTGGGATTGTGTTTTGTACAGTTTCTTTCATAAAATTAGATTTTACTTTTTTCCAATCATTTTTAAAAGGAATGACCATGACACAGGAGATGCTCACTAAATCTTGTTGGATAAGGTAATGGTGAAGCAATCAAATAATCTGACTATCCATTTCCTTTGCTTATGTGCATTGAAATCACATGAAAAATCCAAGTGTCCTTCAGTTGCTAGTCTGTAAAACATTTGTGACAAGATACATGGATAGAGGTGTCATAAAGTCTTGGCAAGGTCTCCGCACTACAGTAAATGTTTTGTCTACTGGGGATGAACTATGCTGTCTCTGTAAGAGGACTTCTCTTTGTTACCCTTTGTAAAGCTTCCTTCACTGCTTTATTTCTCAAAGTAGAGATGACGGGATTCACAGCAGGTGTGACCACCATGAACATGAGTGCAGTGGCCTTGTCTGTTTCTGGAATGCATGAAATTTTGGGTTGGAGATAAGTGAACAAGGCTGTGCCACAGAACAGAGAAACAACCAGCACATGAATTGAATACCTAGAGAAAGTTTTGCATCTACCAGATGCAGAAGGGATTCTCAAGATGGTTACAGGATGTATACATAGGAGCACAAAATGAAAATATAGGGACTCATAATAAAGACTATAGAAAGGAAAAAAAATCTCATGGTGGGAAGTATCTGTAAAGCCAGTTTCACCACAGGCAAGTCATCAGAGAAGAAGTACTAGATCTTTTCTCTTCCACAGCAAGAGAGAGTGGAGATCCAGGTGATCTGAGATGACTCCACCACCATCCCAGTGATCCAAGATGATCCAACCAATTTCAAACAGACAGGAGGGCTCATCCAGAGAGTGTAATGCAGCAGGTAACAAACAACTTATGAAATGTTTGCCAGCCATGTCTGCTAGCAGGCAGCATTCTGTCAGCCCCAAGATGGTACATACGTATATCAGGACTGCACATCCACTCACACTTATGGTCTTGTTCTCCACCAGCAGGTGCACCAGCATCTGAGGCACCACACTAGTGATACAGCACATCTCCAGAAAGGTGAGGTTCATCAGGAAGAAATGCAGAGGGAAGGGTTGATCCAGGTCAGATAGATGAGGAGGAGATTTCCTCCTACTATGAATAAATACATTATTAAGAAAACAATGAATACAATTTGTAACTAGGCTAGAGAAGTTAAAGCCACAAGAGTAAATTGCAGACAGAAAGACTGGTTTCCACTCATTGCAGCTAAATCTCAGATATCTGTGAAAATAACAGATAAGATTCAGTACAGGGCACCTAAAAATCTGGTCATCTTACACTGCTGTCTATCAAGCTTTAGTAAAAGAGATCTCCTAGAATCAGTGGATTGAGATGAAACCTAGACAACTGGATTACTTTATGACATCTTTATAAATCAATATGCAATTAAAATGAATGCATATTTCCTCCCCATTTTTGTGGTAAATCGAGTTCTAATTTCACAGAAAATTTTCCTAAAGAATACTTTTCTATTCTAGCTTCTGACTTTATATTTTAATTATAAACCATTATAATTGCATACTTATTATATGAAGTCATTACAGTGTGAAGGAGTCACATATAAGATACACAATGAGAGAAAAATAGCGAAGTCTTATATTCTGATCTGAATTTTGCAACACTCCAAAGGAAGGTCTCATTTTGATTTTTTTCATAAAGCCACTGAAAAGCCTCTCACTGGATTTCTGTCAGTGTTTGTTTCCTCACAATGAATTTCATCAAATGAGAATTAGGAAAATGTAATAGACTGAGATCTGTGTGTGAAACAGACTCATGTTTATTTTACCCTTCAAAACTACAGTGCTTCCAAACATTATCTACCAGTTCTTAGATGAGCCAAAAATAATTCTTGATATTTCCAAGAATTTGCAAAATTCTCACTTGAAAAAATGTTAGCTAAAATAATGAACATGAATAACCTGAAGGATGGCAATAGTATGGATAAAATAAATTGCAGTTTGACTTTAGGGAATTCTTTGTAAGGATTTAGACTCTCCATCAATAACTGTGTGTCTCAATAGTGAGCTATAATGTATCTTTCTTTTCACATGTACAGTGATTGTGTGGATGACACTCATAAGGGAACAGATAAAAAAGAAAAAATTCCACTGAAGTTTTAAATCATCAGCCAGTGGGACTTTCATGACCTCATTGAGGTCATATAATACATTCATGAACAGTTTTTGAAAATGAATGCATGAACCAGGACTACACTACTGTTTACATGATATTTTTGTCCAATATTATAAATGTCTCCTTCAGTATAGTGCATAATCATTTTCTGAGAACAGCTATGAATAAATGTACCACATACATTTCTTTGGCAGTACTAGGAATGAAACCCATGACTTCCTACATGCAAGAGACACAGCTATATTCTTCTCCATTCCCAAATATAACCATGTAAATTAATGAAATTAATTAATGAAATTGATTAATTAATCAAATTAATTAATGAAAAAATGATGATCAAAAAATGATGATCATTGACTTATTAAAATGTCATGAAACAAGTAAAATAATACATTTTTAAGTGTTACACCCTGAAACCTCAACAATATGGAGTTAAAAATGACTAAAGGAAATTGCTTATTTTCTTCAGAAATTGTATTATATCAGATATTCATGGTCATTGCAGGTTCCTTCTTTATTTGCCTTCCAGTAACAAAAGACTGGAGGGTAGAGTGTTTGCTGTTGGGGACACATAGTCTCCAACACTGCCCAGTATGATTTACCTTCCCATCCAATTGTGACACACATAAGTTTCTATGAAACCATGAACACAAAACGGAAAATAGTACCGGTGCAAAAGTGGTAGGTAACAAGTGAACTACACACTCTTTCAGTGTGACACCTCTAACATTTTTTGTACTCTGTTACAATATACTGCATTCATTATTTAATAGATGACTTCAAGGCAGAAAGTCATACACATTTGGTGGTCAACTACTGCTACACAAAACCACGCTTATGCGTCAGACAACAGCCAGTTCATGGTAACTTCATCAGTCAGTCTTTATCCAGTGCCAGTAACAATCCAAAACCTAGGTTTCTAAAAGGGGGTTGATGTCCATAGATAATGGACGTCTCTTATTTTTCAGATATTCTCATAGCCATAGATGCCTGTTTTGAGATTTACCTTCTGGAAGTTGTAAAAGTCTGCACACAACATGGCTATATGCCACTGACTTTTAGACTATAAAGATATTAAATGGAAATAATTACATTTAATTTATCATTTATACTCCCTATACATATATATTAAATAACTTTAAAGAAGTTACATGAAATTATCTCACACATCTGTCCTTGCACAGAGAAACTAAATGAGTAGTTATCCCCAATACCAGATTTCTTAATGAAATAGCAATTTTACAAGTACAAAGATGAAACAAGATAAAGATACTTTGGAAATATTTAGTCCTGCCACATCTATTTTAAGCTTCATTTCTAGCTTGATAGATATTGAGGTATAGTTTAGTTTAAAAATATTTGTTGTTTTCTCCCTACCACTTAAGTCATCCACTTGCACCATAGGGAAGTATAAAGTGATGTTTTTACCTCAATCTTCCATATTCCCTTTTCTAACAGGCACTCTGCATCCCTCTCAGTAACCAAGGTTTCCTGCAGTCCTAGTTTATCATAAAATATGGAAATCTTTTTCTGAGATCCATGTCTGGCCATCAGTTTTGATCTGCAAGTGAGCATCTCATCAAGCCAAAGCAAGGAGAATTTTATTTTATTTTGTCTGAGCTGAATTTTTAATCAAATGGCAGATTTGTTATTCATATATATATATATATATATATATATATATATATATATATTTGGGGTTTTTTTGTTTTAGTTTTTTTTCATGGGGAGAATCAAATCCATGAGCTTGCACTTGCCAGGCAGTCGCTTATGCCTGAAAAGCTAAATACCCAGGCCCATTTTACATAACTAATTATTAACAGTCTGCTTTGCTGATTTGGAATATTTTTTTGCCTAATGTCATACAGCACAGTACACTCTAATCACTCACACTTAAAATATCAGATATTTGAAGTTTTTGTCCAGAAGGCAAAATTCTCACACTGTGTGTTACATAAAGGAGTATTCTCAAGTCTCAGACCTTTGAATTTAAACCACTGATTTTCCCAGAAAACCTGTCAAGGAATGTTCCCTAGTTAATGTGATTGGGAGAGTTTACTCCTTATTGTTCACTTTGAACTGGACCTCTCAGGCGGACATTCCAAGCATAAAAGTGGAAGTGCATACAGTTTCAAGTCAGTGATCCATTTTACCCCAGTTATTTTATTTTAGACTATACCACAATTCTAGAAGTTTTATTTATAGTTTAAAACACATTTTGTGCCCTTTAGAGAGCAATTAGGCTCCACTTTTACTTTTATTATAATGCAATACTTTGCATCTGGATACAGTATTGGTATGGAGGAGAATTGGGGAGAGAGCAAGAGAGACACAGACAGAAACAGAGACAGACACAAAGGGAGTGTGAGATTAGAATTTGACTAGAGGAAATTTATTTTTTTCAGTGTCTGTAAAGTTTGGTTTTAATATCTCTGTTGATTCTTTTTTTTCTGTATATAAATCTCTTCTCCTTGTGAAATCCTGATTTAAAATGCATAAGTAAAATTAAAACATCATTTTATTTTCATTATGAAAAATCAGTTTTCTTGTCCTCATCATTCCTCTGAGGTAAGTCAGGTCACACTAGTTCAAGCAGATTCCAGTCTGATGGATCCTGTGGTATTTTTGGCACAGAACTTGCTTAGCACCCTGGATATATCGCACTCAAAGTTTTCATTTTTATATCAATGAAATACATATGTTAGTATTAACTCAAACCAGTCTCAAAATGGTACTGACTATTCACTGATCTTGTGAATAACAGTATCATCTATTCCATACAGATTGATTATTTTTAAAGACAATCAAAACACTTATTCTCAAACTTGTAATCACATCTTAATAGTTTTATAAATATCTGGAAGTTGAAATTCAATAGGCATATTTTGGACACCATTTTTGAAGTTTTGCAGACTCCAAAATCTGTGTTAATAGAGATTTCAGTTTGAAAAATACTATGATTATGCATGTTTTCTGCAATTTTTATTACCTACTACTTTTCTTTCAAATAAATATCAGGGTTTGTTTATTTTCTTTCATTTTTGAGTACAATGTTCATTTTCCATATTAATGGGATTCAGTGATAATTAAATACATTGACTAAGGTTTGGCTTTTTATCATTTTCTGTTTCACTGAAAAAGTCCTCTGAACAGATATCTATGCAGTATTTTACCAAGAACAGCAGAACACTTTTATCCAGAACCCTACATAACTTTTCCCTCAGATAGATAATACTTTAATATCATTTTGTCATAAAGCATATCTTAATACACACAAAATTATTAAAATAAATTCTTCTATCCTACCTGATCACAGGAGACTAAAAGTATAATTCAACAGCAGTAGAAGCTATTCAAACACATAGACATTAAACAAGACATTCTTCATAAACCAACTGTTCACAAACAAAATCTAGGAAGAAATGTAAAACTTCTAGAATCAAATAACAAAGGCCTTACCACATATCACAACCATTAAGATTAATGATGGGCTGGGATTTAGGTCAGTGCTGAGAGCACCTGCCTTGCAAGCATGAGGTCTCAGGTACAAAAACAAAAAACAAAAACAAAAACAAAACAAACAAAAAACCAGAAGGTTGATCTTAGAAGGAAAATGCTCTAAGAATATAACTGTATGATAAGGGTGTAAGATAGATGAGCATAGTACTAAATTTTTGTTGGTTCATTGAATAGATTGGTTTGTACTGTCAATGTTTGAGTGTATATCCACTTTTTGTGCTTTGATTTTGTAACTTGAACAACTATTTCTAAGATGACAATATGTAATGTATCAACTAGAGATTTCTTAATGTTAATTTTTTTGAATTCTGTATTATTCTACCTTTTTTCTATTTTGTGTGTTTGTTTCTATCTTTAAATAAAAAGACTAGTGAATCAGTCATGTGAAACAAATTTAAAATTGTGAGTGTCCACATTAGAAAAAACAGAGAAATATAAAATAAAAATTAACTGGTGCATCTCAAATTCCTAGAAAAACAAGAACAAAAGCTTAAAAGAGAAATAATTAAAAAATAACAGAAAAGAAATCAATATAAATTGAGAATAAAAATCAATGCAAAGAATCGCTGTATTACAGTAGGTATTTAGAAAGCATAAATAAAACTAGAAAATATTTAGCAAATAAATGTACTAAAAGAAGAAGAGAAGAGGTCCACATCAATGTAATTAGAACTGAAGAAGGCAAGTAGAAGACACTACTGAAATCTAGATGATCATAAGGTACTATTTTGAATAATAATATCTTAATAGATTGAAGAATTTGGAAGAAATGGATAAGTTGTCAGAGACTTGCACATGACACAATTGAGCCAACAAACTATAAAAACCCTGAAGAGACTAAAATAGGCAATGAAATTGATGGCAGTAATAGAACATCTACCCAATAAGAGAAGGTCAGGACCTAATAAAATTGCTGCAGGATTTCATTGGCACTTCAGTTCAAAGACAGCAATACTTTTTGAGGTCTTCCATGAATGTGAGAAGGAAAGCTACTAAATTACTTCTATGATACTAGAGTTACCCTGGCACCAAATTTGGACAACAAAACAACAACAAAATATTGAGCCAAAAAAAAAAAAAGAAAAGAAAAAAGAAAGAAAGCTATAAGCCAATATACTTGGGAATCACAGAGGCAAAAGTCCACAAGATTTTCTTTACCAGAATGCAACAAACTGTTAAAATATTATACATTATGAGCAAGTGGAATTCATCCTAAGGATGAAAAACGTTTCAATATACATAAATCAATAAACATGATGCACCATATAAATACAATCAAGGATAAAAATAATCACATCACCTACTTAATAGATGCAGCAAAAGCCTTTGACACAACTGGTAATATCCATGGGATAACTTTTGTTCATTCATATTGACTTCACCAGGCTTCAGTGGCTAGTATGTCATCTATTTTGGAGAAAGTACAACATTCTGCTGAGAAGTTGCATGTTCACATGCTCCACTGTTGTTCTCAGAGCAGTCTGCTGATAACTGCTAAATTCCTTTGAGTTTTGCTTCAATTTTAATAGTTGTTTAGTGGATTTTGTGTCTAGTTGACCTGTTTATTTGTGACAACAATGGGGTATTAAGGTCCTTCACTTTAATTGTGTGGGTTTTTTTTTTTTGGTCTGATCTCTTGTGTCCAGTTTTAAAAAGTTGGGTGCACCATTGTTTAGCATAAATATGTTGATAATTATTATCTGTTTAATTGTTCCTTAGCCAATATGTGGTGCCTTGTTTTGCCTCTCTTATCAGTTTTGGCTCAAATCCACTCTGTGTGATAATAGGATAGCTACCCCTGCTTGTTTTAAAGTTCCCATTTTAAGGGATATTGCTTTCCATCCTTTGTGTTTTAAAGTCTAGGAAATTCTTCTTGAGTCAAATGTGTTTCTTGTACACATCATACCATTTGTTTTTGTTTTTAGATCCAATCTATCAATTTATGTCTTTTGAATCAGGAATCAAGACCACTCACTTCGAGACTTATTACTGAAAGATATTGACATATTCCTAGCATCACATGATTTTCCTGCTGCAGAGTCTCTTTCTTTCACTTCTATTTAACTGCTGACTCTATAAGATGTATCCCTTCCATACTCTCTTTTGTCATTTTTAACTTTGTTTTGAACATTTTTTTAGGAGTGTCAATTTGGTGGTTAGGGATTTTTTTGGTCTTTTTTTATCATGGAAATATCTATTTTTCCATAAATTTTGGTATCTAGTTTCTCAGGATATGTAAGTCCAGGTTGCAAATTTCTTTTTACCATCTGGGCATACTAAATTGTATGACAAATTCTCTGTGACATTTTTACTCCCTGCTTTTATAGGAATTTCATAAAAATGAATTAACCTGATGACTTTGATCATGTTATGTAATCTAATAAAATAAAATATCTCATAAGATATATAGTATAATTGAAATGAAAGTTAACAAATACTTCATTTGTCAAGGAACTCAAATACTTCATTTGTTAAGGAATTCAAAATATTAATGTAACTAGAACTTAATGAAAGTGTTGATAGATTTCAACACTCAAAACTACAAAACATCGATAAATGAAATATGAGAAGACTCAACTGGAAAGACATTTCAGGTTGATGCATGATAAGTTTGATATGGTTCAAATGCTTATATTAAAGTGATTTTTAGTTTCTATGCAAACTCCATCTAAATTCCATTTATATTTCTACATGAGAAAAAAGTATTAAATTCAAGGAGAACTCAAAGGACACCAAACAGCTAAGTCAATCCTGAGGGAAAAAAGAGAATGTTATAGGCATCAATTTTCTAAATTTAAATTATATTTTACAGATACAGAAATTAAGAGCATTATCTTACATAAAAACAATAGCGAAGTAGTTGAAAAGGTGCTCACATCATGAATCATCAGGAAACGAAAGCCAACACAGCAATGATCTATCATGTCAAACACATTAGGATGACTGTAATGAATACAAAAAGACATATTTGCCATATTTGCCATATAAAGATGTTGAAACACTTGCACTCTCACAGTAGGAAAGACATTATGAAGGATCTCTAAGAATTGAAAATAAAATCATGACTCTTATCAATTTCTAGGTTAAATTCAAATGAAAGTATATCAGGATATTCAAAAGACAGCTTCACTCTCATATTCTTTGCAGCATTATTCACAATACCCATGCATGCATGGAAACAATTTAAATGTCTATCATTGAAGGATTGGAAAGAGAAAAAGTAGTGATGTGTGTACACACAATGGAGTATTACTCTGCTTTTAAACAATGGAAATTCTACCATATGCAGCAACATTAATGATATAGAATCTTAAGCAAAAAAATGATATTATATGATTCCAATCATCTGAAGCATCTAAAATATTCAAATTTATAGAAGTAGAATTGAATGTTGGTTGCCACTCTTGATGGATGATAAGAGAACACTCATTTTATAATAGCTATGAATTTTCTGTTATACACAATAAGTTCTAGTTATTTTCTCCTCAAAATGATGCCTATCTTGAACTATACTGAATTGTGATTTAAAAGATCTATGTGGACAGCTGCCCTTCCCCTGGGAACAGCAGGTAAGCATGCCTCCAGGCTGAGCTGCCTGGGACTGCTGCTGCTGGGCCTGTCCTTCCATCAGGAACATTGTGGAAACCCTCCCTTCCACCAGGAACATTGAGGAAGCTTGCTGCAGGCCTGAGCTGCCTGGGACAGCTGCCACTGGGCTTGCCCTTCCACTGAGAACATTGTGGAAACCCTCCCTTCCACCAGGAACATTGAGGAAGCCTGCTGCAGGCCTGAGCTGCCTGGGACAGCTGCCACTGGGCCTGCCCTTCCACTGGGAACAATGAGGAAGCTGGCCACAGGAATGAGCTGCCTGGAACCACTGCTGCTGGGCCCACCCTTCCACCGGACACATCGGAACCTTGGACTACAGTGGACTACTATGCTGTTTGGATGAGAGACTCAGGAACCCCTCACCCAAACAGAAGACTACAGCAGGCTTCAGTCAATGTCTTATGTAAAGACAAAAGTAAGAACCTTAGTAAATGAGTTGCTCAACATAGCTAGAGAAGAAATAGATTTAAAAAATACAGGAGCATGGGAAATTGATTGAAACTTTGAATGAACAATGCACAAAACAAGCAGAATCCATGCAACAAACTCAAAGAGACATGCAAGAAACAAAAAATTGTATTGCAAGCCCACAAAACCATTTAAATGAAGCTTAGGATAGAATTTTGGATCTTGAGGACAGGATCACAGATAGCAATAATGAAAGGGTAGAACTTAAAAAAACAACAAAGCAACATGAAATGACAATCCAGCAGCTTCAAGATGATGCCAGGAGAAACAATGTTAGATTAATAGGCATCAGTGAGGAGGCAGGAGACAGTGCAAAGTACATAACTGAGCTCTTCACAGAAGTAATGCCAGAAAATTTCCCGAACATGGGGAAAAAAGTCTGATATAATAATAAGTGAGGCATAAAGAATGCCAAGCAGTCATTAACAAGAAAAATCTACACCTAAAAATATAATAATTAATATCTCAGACATACAGCATAAAAACAGAATACTAAAAGCTGTTAGAGAAAAGACACAGCTAACCTATCAAGGAAAGCCTATTAGAATCACAGCAGACTTCTCAGCACAAACCTTCAGGTTAAGACGAGCTCAGAGTGAAATATTTCAAGCCCTAAAAGAAAACAACTTTCAACCCAGACTAATGTACCCAGCAAAACTGTCTTTCAAATTTAATGGAGAAACAACATACTTCCATGACAAAGAACAACTGAAGATTCATGTCCACCAAACCAACCTTAGAAAGAGTACTGAAGGACATCATAGATAGAGATAAAAATAGCCACAATCTCCAGAACAACAACAGAAAGAAACCACCAGGCTGGACAAGAAATTAAACAAGAAAGAAAAGCAGGAAACTAACAATAGTAACACAACATGGTAAAGTCAAGCCAGTACATGTCAGTGATATCCATAAATGTAAATGGTTTCAATTCACCTATCAAAAGAAACAGGTTGACAGAATGGATGAAGAAACAGGATCCCACAATATGCTGTATACAAGAAATGCACCTGAATTAAAAAGAAACTTATAAGTTAAAAGTCAAAGATTGGTATACAAGTATTCCATGCAACAAAAACCAAGAAAAAAGCAGGGGTAGCTATTCTGTTTGCAGACAAAGTGAACTTCAAACCTAAAAGAATTAAAAGAGATAAAGAGGGCCACTACATATTTATTAGTGGACAAGTACAAGAGGAAGAACTAACAATTATAAATATATAGATGCACCAAAAACAGGAGCACCCAACTATAT
>PVJX010034320.1:0-19046 GCA_004027295.1 Dolichotis patagonum
TTTTTTAATTTAACATTAAAAAGACACAGAAAAGAAAAACAAAAAGCAATACAGACAAACAAGAAACTAAACACAGTAATAGTGTAGGTTTACAAAACAAGATGACAATGGTTGTAATATTGTATATTGCTACCTTCAAGAGGATTGCTTAGATTAACAGATATAAACATGTAAAATTGATCTAAACATATGAATGTTAACTGTTCTTTTCCAATAACAAATATAATTAGTATAGTCAGTTTAACTATCATATGTGTGTGTGTGTATGTATGTGTATATATATATATATATATATATATATATATATATATATATATATATATATCTTTCTCCTTTTCTCTTCCATCTTTCTTCCTTTTCCTTATTCTAATTACTTTTCCTCTTTGAAGAGTTTCTTACCCTTACACAGTATTCATTGTAGATTTTGGAAGGTGATTCTCTAGCAGGTTAGGGCCTAAGAACCTATTCTAGCTTGTGGAAAAACACTTGCAAGCATCTTGGGAGTTTAAAGTGGTCCCTGCTTGCATTGGACTAATGCAGTAAGTCTAATTCTCTGATTTAGTATTGAGAAGCCCATATCTTCTCATCTTTTAAAACTTTTCCCTTTTTTTATAGAATGTAGTCAAATGACTTGAAACTGATCTTTTCAGTTACTGTTTTTGTGATATTTTGATGGAGGTAGAGCAGTGTTGAAGGATAATAATTTCAGTCAATAGTCTTCTGAGTACTGTACCTAACACCACACAAATTATGAGGTTTCCACTCTGGTCCGTGTAATAGGAATTCCTTCTAATCCTGTGTTAGTGCTAGGCATTGTTCCTGCGAATCCTGCTGGGCTTTTCCCTTGGATTTAAACAGTTTTGTCACACACGTAAATGGCTAAGGAGGACACTTTGTGGAACTCTATGCTTCTCTCTGTGCATTTTTCCTTTCTGATATCCTGTCCTGAATACTCCAATTTCCTTGATCTTCTGCAGATTCTCTTCCATCTTCTTAAGGCTGAAGTAAGACAGGACTCTGTATGGGCTTCTGGTTCCTGTGCAAGAAATTTACATGGATTAGAAACTCCTAAGAATAAGCTAGAAAAGTCACAAGGTTCACTGAATTTTTTCCCAATTTAAGGTTCACTCGTTTTTGGCCCCTGATGTCCAGTGACATGTAAACTATTATTTCATGTATTCTTTTAATTAAAACTTATGTGAGGTAGGAAGTTATATCTAGTCTTTTATTCCATTTTGCCTGGGAGTGAAAGAACTCTTATGATGCTTTTTAGTTATAATGACAATGTCTTATTTTATAAAAATTTTCATTTGCACTTTTACTTTCCCATATTAAATTTAGTGTCATTTCATTGTGTCATTTAATCAATTAGGTTGTGAAGCATACTAATGTATTTTTTGCTGGTAAATCTTCATTTTCTAGTAATAATGCACATATGTATGAATAACATAACTAGAAATTAATTCAGAATTTTATGATCCACAGCTATATAACTTTATAATATATATATGATGTATCCATATGATAATTTTTATTCTGTAAGTGTTTTGTGCTTAAACTGTGTACCAGAGTTTGTTTCTAAAGTTATACTAGCTTCAAATATTTATATAAAGAACTTTTTTCTCCTCATAATTCTATAAATTAAGGTTTTTTTGCCTGCTATTCTTAGAACTCACTAACTAAAACTATTTTGGCTGAGCATTCTTTTTTAGAAAATGTGTAAATACTTGATAATTTTATTTCCATTTTAATTTACTTATTATTGAGTTTAATTTTTTGTTTCTTCTTTGACTTTTTTGTTTTGATTTTTAAAATATTTTCATAAATATATTCATTTTATCTTGGATTTAATATTTATTGACATTTAGTTGTGAACTGCATCTTAAAATTTTTAAAAATATCTCTGGTATTAATTATTCTACTATATTTTGTACTTTCCTTTTTTATATCTTTCTAGAGGTTTATCTTATTCATTTTTAAAAAGATCAAACCTGCTGTTTTGTCAGCATTATTCAGCTGTTACAACTTCATTGCTTATTGTTCTTGCTCCGTGCCTTTCCCATCCTTTCTTTCTCCCTTGAGCTTCAGGTAGAGGAGTTACACCTGTTTCTGAGGTCAGTGTACATGCAAGCTTTGAACTCCACAAGTCTCCTTTGTTTATCTGTCTTTTTTTTTTGGCCAGGTTCCCCCACAAGGCAGGGCCTGAAAAAATGGCCTATTCACTAAAACATTATTAGGATGTTGAATCTCAGAGGACAGAAGCGAAGATAAAAGCAATTGAGGCAGAGGAGGAAGAGTCAATATGAATTTTCAAGGAAGCCTGACTATATATATATATACATATATATATATGTGTATATATATATATATATATATATATATATATATATATATATAATCTCCTCTGAGTTTTGCACTTGCTTTCTTTTAATTACTTCAAAAATGTAGTTGCTAACCTTTGAATATTGTGTGCTGAGGCGTCCTTACTAGGAGGGATGTGGCAGGTTACCCACGTGTGAGGCTGGTCAGTCTCAGGCAGTTGAGGTCTGCAGCAGCTATTTGGTCAGAGGAAAGTGACCCAAGCCCCCAAGCATGGAGGACTAAGAAGATCTAAAGTGGCACTGAAGAGCTGAGTGAAACTCTTTCTTTTTCTTTTTCTCATTTATTGGTCCATTTCTTTTTATACTTGGGAATTCACACCCTACCACTCCTCTTTATATTTGACATACACTGTCAAATTCACATATCCTCATGGAACTGTGTTTGTGCCCATGCGTATGAATTTCCAGTTTACACAAATGACAGCTTTATCTGCTTCTTACTGTTTTAAATTTCCTCTTTTGTTTATCCATTCAGAGTTATTTTTGCTGCTTAGCATAAAGCTAATTTTAAAATAAGCTGAATTTAATGCTTTTCCACTAATTAGGACATTCACTGAAGTTTTTGGCATTGTAAAGTTGACATTTTATTGTAGAAGTCATAGACATTAGCTAATTTAAACAGAAAGGGATTAGGATAAAATATAGCCTGAATTTTAAATAGTTAGGAATAGACCAGCAATGGGACACATCCACCCACATTGCAAGCAAGTCTGTGGAAGAACATGATTGCTGCCTGCTACATAGCACCCGTAAATTTTGGGGACTACATGATCTGACACTCTCAGCTTCTCCAGGGCTTCTAGACTTCTGCTACCACAGCCTCACTCTGCTTTCCTACCTCCAAGGCACATGTGAGCATCTCATTGGCAAACACCAGGTCCCAGGAAGAATGCTAGCTGTAATAAAAGTATAACAGATCCAGCTTTTATTCTTCTGACCTAAATTATTCAGGAATTCTAGTAGAATAACTTGAATAGGCACTAAATGGGTCAATCTGTAATATTCACTGTGAATTCAGGTATCAGTATAAGCAAGTCATTTTCTATTCCTATTTTGTTAAAAATTTTTTTTTAATTTATAAATTCCTTGGGATATTTATTAAATACTTTTTTATACATCATAGGCTTAAAATGTATCATATGACTTTGTTATTTCCTGAGGCTTTCTTCAGGAAACAAGGAGAATGAGTCCACAGAGAGTCAACCACAATCACACAACTATCTCCTCCGTGAGCCTTAATATATATTTTAGACTGCCTAAAGATGAAACTAAATAGACAGTCCACTTTCTATGTGTATGCTGTCATGAGTTAACAAAAATGAAATATTTAAGAATTTGGAGCTGGGCTTGATGGTGCACACCTGTAATCCCAGCACTTGGAAGCTTAGGCAGGTGATTCACTGTGACTTCAAGGCCAGCCTGGGCTACATAGTGTCACCCTGTCTCAAACAAACAACAACACAAAACCAAATCTATTCACTTTGAAAAAAGAATTTTTGAAATATTCTGTCATAACGATTTGATTCCCCTCCACTACAATGAATTATGGCGTGAAGATTTCTAATGCTTCCACTGGCAATGTGACAGTCTGAGTGTTTGCTGCACTAAGAGAATCGCTTATTTTCACTGAAAATTAGAATAATAATTTTTTCTAATTTAAAAAGATAATTATTTGAACTTTCTTTTTTATTTTAAAGAATAAAAAATAAAAAACAATAAAACAGTTTCAAAACAGGCTAGTAAGAGAGTAACAGTAATTAATATATTGTGTATTGTTATCTTCATAATAGTTACTTAGAGTACAGGATACAAGCATGAAATATTGTCCAAATAATATTAGCTCAAACCTTTTTTTTCAATGAACTAAGAGAAATTAGTTGTACAACTATCCTAACTATCTTGTGTATGTGTGTGTGTGTGTGTGTGTGTGTGTGTATATATATATATATTTCCCTTTTCTCTTGCTTCCTTTTCCTTTTTCCCCATCTCAGTTTCTCTTTTCTTCCCAATTTACATATCTGTTGTATATTTTTTATCTTATTTACTCATTCAGCTTCTCATGCTAGTGAGACTGTATGATGTTTACACATGTGGGACTGTGGACAAGATTAAGGATTTTTCCAAATTTTAACACAACAGTATAATTTATTTTTTAAGAAAAATTTCATTAAAATTTTTTAAAATTCTAACATTCATAGAAATATGGAGACAGACCTTTACAGAGCACCTATATAACTCACTTTCTAGTATAAGCAATATGTTGGGCCATAATAGAGATTTTTTTAAAAAAAAATTTAAGAGATTAAAATTATACAAACTATATCCTCCACCACAAAAGAATAAAATTAACAATTTTATTCTATGAAAGGAAATTTAGGAAATTAAAAAAAAATTTTTTTGTTACTGGGAATCAAACTCAGGACCTTTCACTTAGTGAGTTATAATCCCAGTCCTCCAAAAATTTTAGATGGCATATTTCTAAATAATTATTGAATCAGCAAAGAAATAACAATGAAATTGGTCAGTTAAAACAATGTTTAGAGAGAAACTGATAGGCATAAAAAGCTATATTAAAAAGAATAAAATTCTCAAATCAATAACTTTACCTTGAAATTTAAGAAACAACAAAAAAAAGAAGATATAATAACATTCAAAAGTGAGTAAAATAGAGAATAGAAAAATGGTAAAGAAAACCAAGGACTGTCAAATTTGGTCTTTCAAATCATCTGCAAAATTGATAAACTTTTGCTAGACTGACCAGAAGAAAAACAGAAAAGATTCAAATTACTTCATTCAGAAATTTTTAAAAATGGAGGACATTATTACTGATCTTTTGGAAACAAAATAGATTATAAGGGAATACTATGAATAATTACATACTAAAAATTTAGATAATCTAGAGAAAATAGACAAATTTTTATACGAACTACCAAACCAGACTGTAGAGGATATAAAAATCCTGCATAGATATAAACAAGAGATTGAATTCACAGTTTAAAAAATTCTATAATGAAAAGGACAGAATTAATTTCTTGTGAATTCTGCTATGTTTAAAAATTATTACCAGTACATCACAAATATTTCAAAAAATTAAATAGAAGAGAATACTTCTCAACTCATTCTATAAAGCCAAGTAATATTTTAGTACAACTGAAAGAAAACAAACTGCTGACCAGAATTATTTATAAATATAGAAATAATAATCATTCTGAAATATTATCGAACTGACTCCAATATAGCAGTGACTTCTTCATTATAACACCCAAATCACAGGCAACAAAAAAGTGGATACAAAGTTAAATACTTTGGTGTTTCAAATGCCATAATCCATAAAGCGTAAATGTGACCAATAAATGTACAGAAAATATGTGTAAATTGTATAACTGGTTAAGAATTTGTGCCTTGAATGTATAGAGAATTTTTATAACTAAATAAATCTATCAAAATATTGGCCAAAAAATAAATGCTATTCCAGTATATAAATGACCACAATACATGAAGAGATGCTCAGAACTAGATGCTAATGAAATACAAATCAAAGCAACTATGAGACAGCATTTTGTACTCACTAGGATGGTTAAAATAAACAAAAAGATGGACAATAACAAGAGTTGGTGAAACTGTAAAACTGTTGTGAAATTGCAACCCTCAGGCAATGCTAGTGGTGATCCAAAATAGGGCAATAGCTTTGGAAAATAATTTGAGAATTCCTCCAAAAGTTCAACATAGGGGGTAATATATATATATATATTTGAAAGCATATATCATCAGAAATGTGCATTAAATGTCCATAGTAGCATTATCATTAACAAACACAAAGCAGAAACAATTGATGATGTCAATTGATGATGTATAAACAAAATGTGCTATGTCTATACAATGGAATGTTACTCATTTACTAAATGGAAAGAAGTCCAGATACATACACACTCCATCACGGTGAACCTTTAAATTACTGACCCAAGTGAAACAGGTTTCACACAAAATTTTACACATTTCATGATTGAGTTTACCTTGTTTAGAACAGAAAAATTCAGAAGGACTGAAAGTAGATGAATACTTGCTAGGACCTGGAAAGAGAAAGTAAAAAGAAATAGAAAAATTAGTTTCCTGTTTGGCTGTAATAAATCACCACAAACTTCATGGCTTAAAACAACACACATTATCTCATAAGTCTGGAGGTCAGAAGTCTGAATGGAGTTTCATTGGTTAAAAATAAAAATGTCAGCAAGGTGGCATGCCTTTCTGAAGGTGTTAGAAGAAAATCCAATTTATTGGCTTGTCTACCTTTAGAAATTGCATTCCTTGGTTTATGGCCCCTTTCCATCATTAAATCATCAATGACAGTTTAAGTGTTTTTCACATTGCATCACTCTGACACTAACTCTTCTGTCTTTTTCATATTTAAGGGTCTTTGTGACTAACCTGGGTCACCTGAATAGTTCAGCCCTGCCTCCGCAATTTAAGGTCCCTGATTAACAGTCTTACTCGATCAATCCTTTTAATTATCCTTTGCTATGTAGAGTAACATATTCACGAAGTCCAGGGATTAGGATGTGGACATCTTTGAGAGGTTTTTATCCTGCATGTCACAGACACTGACTTCTAATGAATATGGGGCTTCTTTTTTGAATGTTAAACCTGCTCCAGAGTTTAGACCATGGGGTTCAATATACAATTTTATGAGCATTAACAAAAAGCTCTAAATTCTGCACTGTAAAAAGGGTGCTTTATGGCATAAGAATTATAGCACCTCAGCTGGATAGAAAATAAAAGCAGGCCACTGAAGATATCTTTTCTTGATAATATCTTTTGTTAAGGATGGTA
Organism: Dolichotis patagonum; assembly: GCA_004027295.1. Classification (NCBI taxonomy): domain Eukaryota; kingdom Metazoa; phylum Chordata; class Mammalia; order Rodentia; family Caviidae; genus Dolichotis; species Dolichotis patagonum. The sequence continues at coordinate 7,209 of PVJX010034320.1, forward strand.
TTCCTACCATGTGTTGAGATTGTCATGTTTTTGTTACTCAAATTGTGTATAATTATTAACAATTTCAGGAGATGCAATCAACTAACAGAGACTGCATATAAACATTGTGTACAGACCTGTGAAAAAGGATAACCCTGACACAGAGAGACTAACAGGGTTTAAGATATTATCCCTACTCTATAATCAATTGAATTACCAATGAGAAAGGGAGAAAGAGAAAGAGAAAGATTGAGAAATGTCCTGTGTAAAATGCATCAGGTTTTGGTCTAGTGTTTTCTAGGATGTTTCCCCAAATGGACACGAATTTAAAACTTCAAATATGTATGAACAATAAACATATGGGGAAAATTAATTCTATATATAGACCACAATAACAGCAAACCTATACCGATAGACTTAAAACTTGTGCTTTATATTATATAAATATTTAATATAAAGAGCTGTTTTTAAAAAGGAAGTATTCCAACTATTTCTATGATTGGTTATTTCCCAACTGTGGACATTTAAAGTGATGCAGAGATTAATGACATAATTTTCATCTCCTCTAGCTTCTAGGTAAGCATGGCCCAGCCACTGACCGAGACACTTACTACTTGTTAGTCCGATTCTGACTTGTTTTTGATCCTTCACACTGACTCTTACCTCTCACCTTTCATATTGATCTTTCTTTCAAGAAATTTAAGCACAAATATTTTTTCTTAACAAAGAAACTATAATAGATAATGTGTATTTTCTGAATGAATGGATAGATGGATGGAGGGTTGAATTCTTTTAGCTACATTTCTCCATTATGTTGAAAAAGAGAGAAGATATATTTAATATATGGCGATTACTAACAATGCTTGAAAAATAGCTACTATTTTAAATTGGAGAAATCCCATGAGTTACTAAAAATATACTTTCTTGAAAATGATAGCATTAAATCAATTGACAACCTCTTTGGTTATCTTTCTTTTCTTCCTCTGTCTTTCTTTGTTTCTTTCTTTTTTCTTACTTTTTTGAGACAGAGCCTCACTTAGTAGCCCAGGGTGGCCTTGAAGTCAGAGCAATCCTCCTGCCTCAGCCTCCCAAGTGCTGGGATTACAGGTATGTACCCCACAACTGGCTGTACCTCTATGCCCAGAAGTTGACACTCTTTTTGGAACTTTCATTTCTAACTTCTTAGTAAATGTGGTGTACTCATGTTATAACACACAATTTTGGTATCATCATTGATTCTACTACACTGAAATGTTCAATGGGTCTAATTATACTGGTAGGAATAAAACCTAATGAATCAATATATTAATAACAGAATAAATCAAATTGCTTTACTGGTTTTAAGGTATGTCTTTGAATGTGCTATCTCTTATTTTGTCTCCCTCATCTGCATGGTTGAAGTCTATAGCTCTATTCTCTGGCTTGGTAGATCCTTTATTTTTTGACAGCTGCTAAAATCCACTCACACGTCTGTGCATCCTTGATCTGACTCTTGGATGGGCTGATTTGCTGCTTCACTGTGAATACCAGGGAAAATAATCTAACGCAATTCTCAGTCAGGGTTTTCACCAGTCTTTGAACTGGACCTAGCTTAAATGTTTATGCCCCCTGTATTTTATTTACTTCTTAGAACAAGTATGACAGACATTGTGGTCAGACTCATGACAAAGCTCAGTGGAGTAGTACAAGTGCGTTGTTATTGATTTGGTTCTGGTCACAGCTAGTAATCAGGACAACCATGTCCTGCATTCAGATCTGCCTCAAACTGGAGTTCTTTCAGGAACTCCACGCTACCTTTCAAACACTGTGGCGAATGTAATTACTTTAAAATATATCATTTAGTAAGTGAAATTAATGTTACTGCTTATACTTTATCACTGAAAATTTATGTTGTTATTTATATAGGCATAGTTGCTTTTTTAAAAAACAGTACTGAATGTCAACCCAGGACCTTATGTGTGCACGGCAGGAGCTCTTCCCTGAGCTATATTCCCAGTGTCACAAGCACTATTTTAAACAAGTCTGCACTGTTCAATTGTATTAAGTATCAAAAAAGTCATTGTTATTTAAGGGAAACAAAATATTTGAGCTTTCTCTGACTTCTTATTTATTTTCTTTCTTTCTTTCTTTCTTTCTTTCTTTCATTTGTTTAGTTTGAAGCAGAATTATTCCCATTTCATTGAATCTCATCATCAAAATAACAGATATGAGAGAATAAACACATTTAAGACATACTCTATAATTCTTCAGACCAGAAAAATTAGAATTTTATGGAAATGATATTTGTCTTATTTTTCTTAAAACTGGATATTTTATCACTGCATAAAGCACATATTTGTTATGAAAGCAAGTTACTTTCTGCTGTAAAATACTTGTCATTTTAAAAGCAAAATGCCAGTTTAATATCCCTTAGCTTAGAATATTAAAATGTAGCTTCATTCTTTAGGACTAGTTTTATTAGCTGATTTTTGTTGTAAGCAATCAGGAGTCATTTTAAATGGTGTCTACTCTTTCACATATATTTTTAAATTAGGCAGGATTAAATATAGAATCTGAGATCTATATTATTTTACTTTAAGAATTATTTAAAGAAAGTCCTTGTCTTGCATCCTGAGTGTCTGTAAATGCCATCCAATTTGGAAGGCACACCTAAAACCAAGAAACAATCAAATGAGTGATTTTTTTCCTCACTCACTGTGACTAAGAGGGAGTGTTTTCATCTTCACAATAAGAGGAAATCTCATTTCTTTGGAAAAGATTTACAGTGTTATCTCTATTTCCACTGCTTAAGGAGAAGTCACAACAGCAAATTTTGTTTTAAAAATAATGACAATTTGATGTTATGAGGAATTGTCTTTTTTTTAGACCTCTGGGTCAATGTTGAGAAAGATTTATTTTAAATAGCAACATGATCTACAAAGCTTGAAAAGTTCTCAGCAATGTGCTCACGGAGTGTTTATAAAGACCGTTTCAAGTCTCATTTTTATGCTCTATTAAAGAGTTACAATTGTGACTAACTGCTTTCGCTAGTCTCTGAATTTTTTGACATGGTTATCTTTTTCTTTTATGAAACACAAAACAATTTGTTTACTTTTTCTTTCTCCAGAATGGAAAGAAAAATGTTTAGATGTTGGATGTTTTATGACCAGGATATGTTCTTATAATAAACTGAATTAATAAATGGGAGAAGGATTCTCAATTGGGTGAGTTTTATGACAAAGTGGTAACAGTTTCTTCTAAATAATATCTTCTTGTTTTTCTTCTTCTTCTTTTTTTTTTTACAAAATAAATCCTAAAGAGGCAGCAATATTAGTCATACATAAACACAAGTATTTTTGTTTGATTTGGTCACAGCAAAATAAAAGAAACTCTATTTGTTGGGGCAGGGGAATAATTTAAAACAAAAAGGAAAAAAATATGTGACCAACTACAAAGAATCCCAGAAAGTATAATAGAATAAAAGAGAATTCAGTATTTTAAAACAGTGACAATGCACTACGTATACCTACACAGAAATAGAGAACACAAGCAAATTCATTGGTTAGATTAAAATAGCACTCAAATCATTTATTTGTGATATGAATGACAAGATTGAAATATTTGCTATGAACAAGTTATGCTAATATTGCAGTGACACAAACTATCTCCTAAATTTATGCCTCTTATTAAAGATGATGGCATAGATCAGCTTACAAGATATATTGCTTCCTTTTCATTATTTAAATTGTTTTCCTTTGTTTTTTGTTTTTCTTTATTCATGAGTATCACAAAAAAGGAAGAAAGTTAAAGAAAGAATGTAAACCTTAAAAATCACAGGAGAAGCTTGGTGTGGTGGCGCATGCCTCTAACCCTAGGAGTCTGCATAGCTAAAGTAAGAGAATCACAAAGATTTGAGTCTAGGTGATTTAGCAGGACCCCCCTAAGATAAGCATATAGCTCAGTGTGAAGGCCTAGGGTTCAACTCTAGGTACAGAAAACAAGCAATAACACCCGCCCCCCAATACTCTAGAGAAAAGAGAAATACAGCAGAACACAATCTTTAAAGGGATAAATTACTAAATCCTGATTCCAATTTTCCTATAAACTTCATATTCTTATTTTATACTTTTACAACTTAGATTCCAAAATAAAGAGTCAAAAAAGCCTCTGACAGTTTCCTTTCTACAGGATTAGGAATTTATGCATGGGAATAACTCTACTCTTGGAATTTTGTTTTTCTCCAATTTTAACGCCTGCTGAAAATGTGTATTTCTGTCGTGTTATACTCTTCCTTCCACTGAACACAGTTTTTCTCATTCTTGCCACTTTCTGAAGCAGCTCTGGAAGTTCTTTTTCATGAAAGTCTTTGTGAAGTTGTGATTAAAAAAGTATGGTGAATGTTGCTTCCAAGTGAGAGCCAACAAAAATGCAGGCTCAAAAAAACATCACAATGTCTTTTTGTTAACCTTGTTCACTAGATCTGGCATGGAGTAACTTCTGGCTCTTCTCTAAAGTCAAAATAACCATGGAAGGTTATGCAGTACATAGAGAGCTGCCATGCAACTAAAGACACTCATGCGAGAGAGCTTCCAGAACTGCTTCAGAAAGTGACAAGAACACTGGGGTAAATATACCGGAAGTGAGAGGGGCATATTTGAGGGTAGTTAATGGCAATGTGCCTTTTACTATAATAAATTTTTAAACTGTAAACATTCATCATTTACTTTTCTAATAAAACTCCGTGTTCAGAAGTGGTGCCACTCAATCATGTGGTAATCTTATTTTTAATATTTTGGGAAATTTCCATACTATTACACATTGGTGCTGTATCATATACTCTTCCACCAACAATGTGCAAGGGTCTCAAATTTTTCACGTAGTTACTAACACTTATTTTTTTAAAAACAGTTTTTATAATAACCATTTTAACAGCTATAAGGAGATATCCCACTGTAGTTTTTATTTGCTTTACCTGGATAATGTTTCACTGAATATGTTTTCATATACCTTTTAGCCACTTATACATCATTTTAGGGACAAATATCCATTCAAGTCTTTTATCACACACAGGAATCAACTGAAAGTTTGAACTAAAAACTTAAATATAAGACCCCAAACTGAAAAACTCCTAGAAGAAAACATAAGGGACATACTTCTTGATATTGGTCTTGATAATAATTTCTTAGATATGAAATTAGAGGTGGGCAACAACATCAATAATAGACAAGTACTACTACAAGAAATCAAAAAGCTTCTGCACAGCACGGAAAATAACAGAATTAAGAAGCAACCTGTGGAATGGAGGAAAACATTTGTAAGCCATATATTTCATAGAGGATTATTTTCCAAAATTGTGTACAGAAATCCTGCAACTCAATTGCTACTTCAGAAGCTTGACATTATACAATTAGATATATTAAAATCATGGGGATTATTTTGGGTCAATTATATATGAAATATTAGTGAAAACGTTTTTCAAAGTCATTCAAGTTTATATGTAAAAGTAAAATAAAAAGTAAAATATGTAAATAATTATGCTAGGACCATGAAGTATTCTTACAGAATATTCCTTTCATGCTATTATGTACTTTGGTTTCTGAACTAAGAGAATTTTAAGCATTTACCATTAACTGTATAATTTTGAAGGTTTTTAAGTTTAAAATACTTATTACTTTTTGCCAAAGTAGGAAATATGAAGCACACTTTTAAGTTTTTTATTTCCTTTGTTTTGCAGCCAATATACTCTGCAGTTACTCATAGAATATTTATCATAAATCAAACATTTGTAACATGAAGAATATTGCCATTATGCACAATTATTCTTTTTTTTCTAGAGAAAATCTGTTTATGGCACCAAATGTAGATAAATCACACCATAATAGAGTCAGTAATCTTCATCAGTTCTCAGAGGATCAGAAAATGAAGCAACCTGATGCACTTTGGGTTTTGGAATATTATTAATGTTGAGAAACAGGATTCTTATATTTGGTTGAAAAGTGATGATCCTCCAGACACTGCTATTTCTCACTCATTATAATAACATTATGCGGTTTCTTTCATCCAGCAATTCTATTATATCACTGGGAAGGCCTTGCATTTTGAGGTGCAAAGCAGGGATAAGTACTTTCATTGCCATCTATAGATGAACTGAGATAGGGAGTAGTAGATTGCACATTATATTGGTGATATTTTTCTGTAGTAATCATGGTTTCTAATATTTGAGATAAAATATTAAATATCTAATATTTGAAGTAAATGACTTGGTGCATCATGCATCACACCTTATAGGAATTAACCTCGCAAAAATACCTTCTGGGTGAAAAGACTGCTGCTTACCTTGAGTGACTGACTGTGCAGGGCTGTAAAAGTTTGTTCACTTTTTAAAATTTGGATCCAAATATCTATCTATAAATACAGAGTTAAAGAAAGAGATAATTAACTCAGCGCAGTACAAAGACAGAAAACACTAATGACCTATATTTTAGTTGTAGTTCTGCTTGACCTTTCAGTTTCTCTACTTCTCATTTCATGAGACCTTACTCTTGTGAACAGTAGTGATGTAGTTTATCTGTTTTTGGATTGAATCCACTGTGTGCCTCTAGATATTATTAAAAATAACATTACTGTATAAGGTTGTGGAAAGGAGATGTACCTGGTAATCTCTCGTGTATGGACTCTAGTCCGTGATCCACAGCTAACTGTGGAATTTTTTTTTTTTTTAGTACTGAGAATCAAACTTCTAACCTCATGCTTGCCAGGCAGGCACTTATGCCACTGAGCTAAATCCCTGGCCTAACTGTGGAAAATTATCTTAATTTTTCTAGGACTTAATTCCTTAATTTTAAAAATGAAGTGATTTGACTGGCTAGTATATATAATTCTTCACTCCCTTTAAAAAGCCAATATTATTTAATATTATATATCATTTGAAGCACATATAATAATTAAAGCTATTTCAGGGTCTTCTGATATATTTCTTAAAATGCCAGGCAAGTATTTATTTTTGGAGTAGAATCAGATGGGGATGTTTTATTCTTGGAATTTGAAAATTATACTGCACACTCTTCATGATGCAGGGTACCTTATAGGAGTCCAAGAGAGGGGGAGTGGGAAAGAAACTAGGCGGAGGCTACTTTTCGGTGGGAGAGTAAATTCAATGTTATGAGATTAACTCTATACCTTTGCTCGGTAGACCTCCATATTTTAGGTCTTGAGTTGGAGATAAAAGTAAAGGATCACAGTTGTCAGTAAAATGAATAGGATAAAAAGAACAGAATATATTTATTGAAAGAAAGAAAACTTCTATCTGAGAGAAAGTCAGAAGGGGGCCCAAGTGGGTTGTGAAGGGCTGTCTTTTCTAGGGACTTTTATAGAACACAACTGAGGTGAGGTGGGTCCAAGGTGAGGAGAAATGGGAACTCACAAGATAGGCATGAAGTAGAACAGAGCTATAGACAACTAGTAAGATTACAAGTATAATTGCTCGGGTAAAATTGATTATATGGGGAGCAAATGGGGGAAGTGAGTTACATAGCAAGTGGGCATGAATATAGAACATGGCCTTTGCCTGTAGGGGGTTGGCTTCTTCTGACTTCCTCAAGATGATGGATATTTATACTTAGGATGTGGTTGCATTTGTTTTGTCTTGTCTTGAGATCTGGCCCACAGTAGGAGGTGTCTGTCTCCTCAAAGATTGCAATATATCTGGTCTTCTGAACTGGATCCTTCAAGGGCTTAGCCCTATCTGCCTGCCTATAATATTTCTATCTAATTTAGCTGCCTATAACATTTCCCCCTCTGAGGCAGTAACCTGAACTGCCATGAGGGAGTATTGGGCGGTGACCAATCTGGCTTGTGTAGGCTGAAGGGTGTCATAGATTTTAATCAGTAGTTAGATATACTCTACAGAGGATCTATCTTAAAGGCCCTTGATAGACACCAGGCATTTTCATCTTGGATATGTAAACAGCTTTAAGTCTGGAGGAGACAAAGCCAAAGAAACAATTAATTATGCATGGGTCAAATAATAGAATCAACAGGATGGTTGTGAGTATAGCTAACAAAGATTTCCACAAAGAGGAGCTAGTAATGGCTTCCCATAAGGAGGATAGGGATAAGGTCCAGGGAATTTTAGAGTTTGACATGTCATTGATGATCATCTAATATCTTGAGCAGCTATTGAGATATTAGCAGCAGGATCAGGAATGTACACCTGACTTTCAGTTTTTACAATTGCACAAGTGTGCCTGTGTATTTCAGTTAGAATGTCTAATGCCATCTGATTTTGGAGGATGACCTGTCTCATTAATTTTGTTTATTTAGAAGAGAGAGACCAGCTATGGTGTCATTTAAGGCCTGTTGAGTATAATTAGTTAAGGCCTCCATATGTGTCATATAACTCTCTTTGGACAAGATCTGTGGATCTCAGTAAAAAGAATCTAAAAGGAATCTAGAATATTTGTTATTGGCTTTATATGTATGTTTATTTGGGGTTTGGCATTCTTTAGGCAAGTAAAATTTTTAATCAAAGCATATAAAAGCCCAGAGTTCTTTTCTTTCTAATTTTGCATGCCTCTAAAAAAGGAAAGTACAAAGAGGCAGTAAAGATTAGAAGGCCAGAGAAAGGAAACTGAAGCAGCACATGCTTGACACTTCCTCTAGAGTGTGGAGGAGGATCAGAGTCAGTCTGGACCACTGAAACCTGTTCTTCAAGTCTTGAGATCAGCCATCCACATAGTGTCATTTAACTGGTGGAAGGAGTCCTGTGTTTCATTATAGGAATGTATATTTTCTAAGTCTAAACTACATTTTATTTAAGAAGATCCATTTTACAGAAGTTTGTATTAAAGTCTATTAGGGGTGTTTTGATGTTTCTCTCTCTAGCACTTATTGTCCAAATAAAGTCAAACAAGTACTCCAGTAAATCTAGTTCAATTGCAACATGTATAAGAACAAAACAGGAAAAGATGTTCCATTAAAGAAATATCATAATCTTAAAGCTTTCACATATTTTAACTTAGATTTATCATTATTTTAATACAACAATATAAGAGACAAAGCAATTATAAGCAATGAGCAAAGACAAAGCACAAGCAGTTATACACAAAGTCCAAAGACATAACAAATTTTTAAAAATTTTTTTTTAAAGAAGGTCAAATTAAACACAACAAAACAAGACAAAACAATATAAGAAAGCAATGTAAGAGACATAGATTTTGAAACAAGACAACCAGAGATCTTCACTATCTATCATATTGTCTCTTGTTTTCTTACAAATAGTTGTCCATATCTTTACATACAGTGAATTCATGCAAAAGAACATAGTATAAAACTGATCAGAACAGGATGATGAAGGCATTTTAGGTCTTCAAGATTAGACAATAGGGAAGTCAACAATGGCTGTCATAGTGTCTCTCATTCTCTTCCATATAGGTGTCCATACTTTCATGTATGTTGAAATTAAAATAAAACAGACTAAAATCACTCTGAACAAAGACTAATAGTACTGCTGAATTTCACATTATATGCTATAGAATCAGCACTGGGTACTGTAGTGTCTCTTTGTCTTCAAAGTAGTTGTTCATTTCATCATATGTTATATAATTTGTTCTCATAAGCTGTTTATAAGTTCTATGCATGCATGAGTCTCTACATGTATATATATACTTTCTGTATTAGAAGGAAAAATAAAACAAATCAAGGCAAAACAAGACAAAATCCTAGAAAAACATGAAACAAAAAAGTCATATAAAACCATAGTACAAGGTGATCTATAGTGGTTACTATGATGTCTCTTGTTATCCTCAATAGAATTGTCTATATCATCAGGCATAGTATATTTGAATATAGCAGTACATAACAATATTAATAAAATCAAACCATTGGAGATATTATAAGACTTCAAAAGCAGGTAATAGTCAAACCAGAGTGGGTATACTAGTGAATCTTGTCATCTTCAGTGTAGTTGCCTATACTCTCAAACTTAATACTATCAATCATAACAGATTTGAATAAAATCAGTCAATGCAAAACAGCAATCTAATAAACCACATTCAAATAAGGTCAGTCACAGTAATACAGTGTAAGTTATACAGGGCTTCAGATTAAGTTAATAGGAAATTAAGGATGATTACCATAATATATCCTGCTATTTTGGGATGGCTGTCCTTGCCCTCAAATCTCAAGTAAGTAGACAAACTAGAACAGAATATAACCCATCTAAACAGAGTGGTGAGAATAATGTAGATTTTAAATCTTGTTACACTATTAACAATATCCTCTGCTTTCCTTTTTTAGACAGTTCTTTCCCTTTAACTCCCACAGGGTGCACTGCACATTTTGGGTCCCACTAACTCCCTCAGTTTTTAGATTGGGGGAAGCGGTTGCTTCCTAACTGGTTCTGAACCTCCTGACTCCTGGGCTTGATCTCGAGTTGTACTCCTTTACCTATAAAAGCCTCAAGGTTTTCCTTAATTTTAGCTGAGTAGTTCTCTACTGCACAAAAGTATCCTGTCTTTTCAACCTATCTGCAGGTGCTGGTCAAGTTGCCCCTATTTCTCTCTGATTCCCTGTCACATAAGAGCATTGTTTTCTCATCTTTGACTTTATGTCCATAAACCCTCTTTCAGGTTAATTATATTTCCAATACAGAGCATCTTGAAGGACCCTATCTCCTGATCTACTATGCCTGTGTTTCTTTTTGTTAGTATAGCAAAGCCATCTATGTTAGAGATTACAGCCAACCTTCTCTGCCTCATTTCTGCTATTTTATTTTTCTGCCATTGGTTGTCCATTTTTCTCTTTCATTCCACTGTCTGCCCCATTCATTGAGGCCTCTCTTCCATTGTTCCTGAAATCCTAGTATTTTTTTCTCTCTCTCTAGAATGTCCTTCAGTATTTTTTGTAGGGTTGGATTGGTGGTCACAAATTCCCCCAGTTACTCTTTGTCACTGAAGCATCTTGTTTCTCCATTAATTTCTAGAGACAGTTTTGCAGGTACATCAATCTGGGCTGGAGGTTATTTTCTTTCAGGGCTTGGATTACCTCGCTCCAAGGTCTTCTTGATTTGATGGTATATGTCAAGAAGTTTGTCATGATTTTGATGGATTTTCCTTTATAGGTGATCTGTTTCTTTTCTCTCACAGCTTTTAATATTCTGTTCTTGTGATGAATTTCTGGGATCCTGATTATTATATGTCTAGGTGTAGCTCTGTTTTGGTTGTAGGTGGCTGGAATTTTGTATGTCTCATACATCTGAATATCATTTCCTTTTCCTTTGCTTAGGAAGTTTTCCTTAACTATTTCTGTGAATAGCCTTTGTATTTCATTTGTGTTTACCCCTGCTTCTTCACTCACATTTTTTATTCTTAAGTTATAGATCCTTTTATCATCTTCTAGCCTTTGTATTTTACTGGCTGTTTCCTTGTTATTTGAAAGAGATCTTTCATTTTGCAATCACACATTGCAAACCTATCTTCAAGTTTTATTAATCTATCTCTAGTTTCTTCCAGGCAAATTTCCCAGCTTTTGATGGAGTTTTTAATTTCCTGGTAATCTCTTTGAATCTGTTTCATGTATTCTAGTTTTTTTTGTATTCTTCATTGAACATTTCTCTCCTTTTTTTGTGTTCCTCCATTCTTCCATCTGTGACTTCTTGAGCGATGCTTAGCATTTCTTTTATTAATCTTCTTATATCTTGCTTTACTTGTATTAATATTTCAGTTTTGAGCTTGTCTATAATGTCACAAAGATATCTTTTTATGTCAGCTGATGCTGTGTCCAATATTGCTTGTTTGCTGCCCTCAATCTCTTCTATATGTACCTCTCCTGGACCAATATTCCCAGGGTTGGGGGCTGGAAGCTGGGAGCTGGGGGCTTTTT
>PVJX010034321.1:0-19028 GCA_004027295.1 Dolichotis patagonum
ACTCACGACCTCGCACTTGCCAGGCAGGCGCTTAAGCCACTGAGCCAAATCCCCAGCGGATCCTTTCTCTTGCCACAACTAATCTGTGGGGTTTTTTTCTCCTAGAGGTGACTATTTACAATAGTGATTCTGTTCAATTTTACCTCAAGCTAAACTCTCAACTTGGGCTGTATATTTAGTATCATTCAACAGTTTTAGAAAATTATATACAGGCTCTACTTGCAGAAACTGATATAATTGGTTTTAGAGATATGCAGGCATCAATATTTTAAAAACTTTTCAAGTAATTGTAAAACAACAAAGTCTAAGAATAACTGGCCTAGACAAAATTATAACACTACAGTTGAGATAATTCATGTAACATTTTCACAGTAAATAGACAAAGCTCAATGCAAAGCCATATAAAATTATCTGTGACAACTGAAATATTCATAAAAGTTCAAAGAAGGGCAACAGCAACTTCAATGAAGTTGTCCATAAAGGGATAATCTAGAGGAGTAACTTTGCTTGAATTTTAAACAATGAATGAGATTTTCTGAAATGAAAGATAGGGAAGGGACAATCTAAGTAGGAACTAAGCAGGAAGGACCATGTTGTATGATGTGGACGGTTGAGAGTCAAGCTGGTAAGAGGGAAAAGATGCAGGCTGGAAAGTGGGGGCCATAGATTTGAATAAGACAAAGTTGGGTCTCAGAAGCCTAGCAAAGGGGGCTAAGTTGGTAGCACAAGGCAAATGGAGGATCAATAAAAAGAATGGCCCTGGTCTTCTGTTATGACCAATGGTATTATTTTGGGAAAACTAATATTTCTGAAATAAAATATTCAAGATCTAAATATGATGTTATGAAATAAAGGAATGGTTATTATATATTATGTCTATAAATATATTAGTGCATATTAATTGTGTGTTGGGTTTCATTGTAGTATTTTCATACTTCATATAACATACTTTGATCATATCCATCCCCACTTGAACTTCCTTAGATCCCCTCTGGATTTCCTCCTTCTCATCTAATAGTTTCCCCAGAAAAGATTATAAGAGTCACAATTTAGCAAAGACTTCTCTATTCACAGGACTCTTTGCTTTTGTACAAATAATGAATCTTATGTTTTAGAACTAAAATGTATTCCTGTAAAAGCTCAGACTCTTGACCGCTTAAGTATAAAATTATATGCTATTTGTCTTTTTGGAACCTGGATTACTCCATCTAGCATAATGTCTTCAAGGCTCATCCACATTGTAGCATGTGTTACAATTTCCTTCCTTTTTATGGCTTACCAATAACTCTTGCTTAACAATAGGACTGCTGTCATTTGCTTCTTTTTTTCTACATGCCTTAGAGGGTTTTTTAACTTGCATTTCCTGAATTACTGCCTTTTTTGTATTTAGTTGATTGTTGTGAAGCATTTCAATATTTTTCTCATTTCCTTTTGTATATAGTCTGCATTTTCTTTGTAGTTACAATGAGGCTTACATTTAATGTCATGAAGTCATACACTCTAATTTGGATCTATACTGACTATACTTCAATAACACTCAGAAATTCTCCTTTCCCTCACAATTCACACTCCTTTTAATTGGTGATGAAGAAAATTGCATCTTTATGTCTATTGATATTTGTCTTACTTAGTTGGGTGCTCTTGTATTTGGCACATACATATTTATGATTGTTATTGATTCCCCTCAAAGTGTTTCACAAACAAATATATAGTGACCTTTATCTCTTGTGGTCATTCTTGGTTTGAAGTTCACATTGTCTGCAAACAGAATAGCTACTTCTGCTTCTTTTTTGGATTTCCTGTTGAATGGAATATTGTTTTCCATACTTTGACTTTTAATCTATGAATTTCTTTTCGAGTTAAATATGTTTCTCATATATAGCATATTGTCAGATCTTGCTTCTGGATACATTCTGCCAGTCTGTTTCTTTTGGTTGATAAAATGAAGTCATTTACATTGATGATTATAACTGTTATGCATTAGCTTATGAAATAACACTGAGATTCCATCTCACCCCAGAAAGAATGGCTATTATGAAGAAATCAACCAGTAACAAAGGCTGTGTTAAAAAAAAAAAAACTTTTCTATTGTTGGTGAGAGAGCAGACTGGTACAACCACTGTGGAAATTAGTGTGGAGAATCTTGAAAAAACTAAAATTAGGGGTCCCATTTGATCCAGGTATTCCCCTTCTGATTATCTTCTCAATGATATATATACACCCATGTTTATATCAGCACAAATTGTAATAGCTAAATCCTGTAAACAACTCAAATACGCATCAACAAAGGAATGGATAAAAAGATGTGATATTTTAATGCAATGGATTACTACTCAGCCATAAATAAGGATAAACTTGAGACTTTTTAATAGGTAAATGGATGCAATTTAAGACCACAGCTCAGAAATGACATAAGTGAAACTCACATGTGTAAACATCCCTGGTGTGAGAAACTAAAAGAATAAATAAGGTCTAAAATATGTAATAGATATTATGAAGTGAGCACAAATCATTAAAAAGGAAAAATGAACTAAGATGGGTCAAAGGGAAAAGGACAGTAGAGAAAAGGGAAAAATGCAAATCAGTTATAGTATCAGTGTCTCTTGGTCCACTAAAAAGGAAGGTTTGTATTAATATCAACTGGAGAAATATTTACACCCATATTTGTACCCTGAGCAACTACTTTAAAGATTATAACATGTAATACATTAACTATTGTTATTCTTCTGATATTTTGTTATGAAATTTTGTTTTAACTTTTTTCCATGAAATAAAAAAGTTACATCTTTTTGCATTTTGAGTCCAAAACATAGACTAACAATTTTTAAATATAGAAAATAAAACATTGAGTCACAAACCAAAATTATAATAATATTACCTTTTATATGGATAATTGCTTTTTAATGTGATGACCTCTTAAATTATGTAGTAAACAAGTGGAGTTGCAAACTATTTTTACAATAGCACTAACTTTTATAATTTTCCGTGTATAATTTCCCATTTACCTTCTAGGAGGTGATTATTTCTTTAAATGGCTTTAAGTTATTGGCTACTTTATGCAACTTAAAAAGTATGCCCTTTAGCATTTTTTCATGGTATTTGAGAACTGAACCCAGTGCCTTCAGAGTTCCAAAATGATATATAAGATGTATTCTGCAGGTATAATTGTTTTGTTGGTTAGGAGACAGATCCTGCCACTTTCTACTATGCTGTTTCCTCAGATTTCTCTGATCATCCAGTTTCATGTATCATTCTAAAAATGTTCTCTTCTACTCTTCACTCAAAAATTCTGTAAAGTTTTTTTTAATGTTGTACTACACAAAACCTCATCTATATTTATTTTCATAGTGACAAGCAAATATACAAGCACATACATGCTTCATATCCTTTTCTAAGCAGAGATATCT
Organism: Dolichotis patagonum; assembly: GCA_004027295.1. NCBI lineage: Eukaryota > Metazoa > Chordata > Mammalia > Rodentia > Caviidae > Dolichotis > Dolichotis patagonum. The sequence continues at coordinate 3,408 of PVJX010034321.1, forward strand.
TTGTGAAGAATGTTATACTTCATGTTCAAGTATCTGCTTAGTTTCTAGGATATAATAGACATGTGACAAAAATATATATTTTTGAATTTCCATTGTTAGTAACATTTGGTTTTCTTTCCATGCCCCATCTGCCACTATACACCCAGAGATTAGAAAATGCAAAATACTTTATTGAGGAGGGAGCTGGGATGCATTTGGAATTTTCCTTGGACTGAGTGAACATTTAAAAATCCATTCTGCATAACTATACAATGTGGGTAAGAAAAAAGGGGAAGAGTGAGAACATGTGCCTTGACTCCCCTGCTCAGGGTAAAATTATTTCATTGGATGATTGCTACATGGTTTGTTGGGTCACAAATTAAATGGTTTGTTGGTGTACTGCTATTTGGGAACTCCTGAGATGTCAGGCAAGTAGGGAGGGAGAATATTTTGTAGAGATTTCATACACATAGGCATCATCCCTAACTTCCTATACATAGAATGGCTTTGGGAAGTTCCATGTGCTCCAGAGAAGGATCACAGTGAAGCTTGAGAATCCACTGGGTAACTTGCCACAGAGTGTCCCTGTGCTGGGAAAAGTACCTCAGCATCTGAGGGATACAGAGATGGCCATTCAGGAAAGGCTGAATAAAACTAGTGAGTCAAACCTTAGAGGGTGATCAAAACCAGAAAGTAAAAAGGTGGGGTCTAGGAAACAAAAAGTGTTGATCAAATGTCATGAGAAACCAAACCACAACATTTGCAAGTCATGAATTTCAGAGGTGGATGCCACATGAAGGCACACTGCAGGGGATAACAGCTAAAATTTATTCATAGACCAGACCATCTCTACAAAGAATCTATAAACCATTTTTTAAGAGTCACTTCCAGCAGCTTGGTTGCAAGTTTCCCCAGCAACCATACTGGAGCAAGATAAGTGGGAAATCAACACAATATTAGTAAGGAGTTAAAATTTGAACTGACCAAAGATTACACAATAGCCGTATGAAATAGATGTATACCATAGGAGAAAAATACGTTAATTTTTTCTTATACCACTTATCTATGGCCATTTCATACTGACACTGTACGAATTTCTATAAAACTTAGTGGCTTAAACAATAATACAGATTTATTATTTTATAGTTCTAGATAACAGAATTCTGACATGGTTCTCGCTGGGCTAAAGTTAAGATGTCATCAGGGCTGTGTTCCCTTTCTGGAAGCTCTAGAAAATAATCTAGTTGCTTGCTCTTCTAGATTCTAGAGGTCACCCTGTGCCTTGGTTCATGGTCTCTTCTTTCCAAAGCCAGCATCTACCTGACCATTCGTCCAAAGTCACATCTCCCACTTACTGTTTCCAGCCTGAAAAAATTCTCTATATTTAAAGGTTCATGTGATTAAATCATATGATAATCTAAAGTAATATACCCATTTCAAATTCATAACATAATTACATTTGCTATGTTTCTTTTGTCATGTAAATATAATGTTCAGTTTCCAAGATCAGGGTGTCAACGTCCTTGGGTAACCATTATTCTGTCTGCCCCAGGCCACAATAATGCTACATAAACTACCAAACCTTGGTATCATAAACAACATACTTGATGTTCATGGATCTAGGTCAGTTAGGAGCTGTCTAAGCAGTTTCATTTGCTGACTTTAATGAGTTATTCACATCTGGATGCTGATTGGCTGTTGGCTGGACTACTGAACTTTCTTAGCTCTGTTCCATGTGTCTCTCATCATCCAGCAGATGAGCACAAGCATATTGCAAAGCAACAGAAGATGCTTCATAGAGCAAACATAAACACTTAAGGCCCATTAATGCCCAGGCTCCAAATGAGCACACTGCCACTCACATATCAGATGATATAGATACAGATATAGATAGTTGATACAGATATAGGAAGAACTGAAGCTACTTAAACTTACCATTCACCTACCATATTTTCTAATCACACTTGTACTACTCTGGGCTAGTGAGCCATAAAAGATGCTACAAGAAAACTGAGACCACAATGTACTTGTATATCAGTAAGTTGAAGCTGTGTTATCAGGTTCAGGGATATAATAAATTTCAGTTTAATACAATTGATTTAATTCCTCAGTGAACAAGATGGTTCCTATATGAATTTGTCAAAGCTGAAAAAGTATGCAGTAAATAAGAAAATAGTGGTATCATCTTTATTTGGCCACTTTTGTTAAAGTAATCATGTTTTCTGCTCAGTTGTCTTCACAGTTTTATTACTTCCAGCTAGATTTTCTCCATTTTAACCAGATCATTTCCTACACATCTAAGAATTTGAATATAATAAAGTATGCCTGGGAAAATCATGGACTTGGGAAAAAAGCAAAAAAAAAACCCAGAGAAATAATGTGATTATTTGAGAAATTGTCAAAATATAAACACTTTTCAAAACTATTTTTAAAACATACTTTGTTTTTATTTCACAGTAGAGCTATTTTGTATGAATAAATTTATCCATTTATGAAAGAAACTTTATACATTAAAGTTATATAACAAAGAAGTTTGTGTGGGTTGTATTTTTTCCTAAAATATATTCGTTTTGAACAATCGGTCAAAATCATTTTTTTTCTAGAAAAATCAAGGCAAAACAAAAATAGACCCAGTATGGGTCTATTTGAAAATGTATTTGATGATTTAACCATAATGAGGAAAGCCAGAGAAGCATATTGCCTCTGATTGATCAGTCTTGCAATGCAATTCATTACTTTGGCTATCCTTGCAGTTGGTCACTTTATAATACATTTTTCTCAGCTCCTTCTTATTTCTGTATTTGTCATGTCTCCACTGCATTCGTTACTGAGTACCACCTACACACTCCAAATTCATTCCTAGTCCCAAGCCACTCATGACTTCCAAATCTCTGATTCTGGGAAGAGTGCAACCCTAACCCTAACCCTAAAGTTAGAACAAGCTGCCTACACCATGGGGAATCTTGTATAGCAAGGCTCAACCCAAGTAACCAGTGAACCCTCCTCTAAGACAGAGTTTTCCATCTATTTTTTTCCATCCCAAATCAGCTGTGATAGTTAAGTTTATATGTTAACTTAATTGGGCTATGGGGTACCTAGATATCTAATAACATCAAATGCTATTGTGAGTAGAGGTGAGGCTGTTTTCTATGAGATTAGTGTTCATTTGATAGATTAAGTAAAATAAAGCAAATTGTCCTCCATAACATAGATGACCCTCATCAATCAGGGAAGAGCTAAATACAATAAAAAGCCTGACTCTCCCTTGAGTAATGGGTAACTCTCTTTGCTTACCTACTTGAGCTGAAACATTGACTTCTTCTGACTTCAGACTCAAACTGACACACTCTTCTTGCATCATGAGTTGGCAGGATTTTTGTCTGGAGCTCACATTATTGACTTTGCTGACCCTCAAGCCTTTAGAGTCAGACTAGAATTTCACTATCAGCACTCTTGGGCCTCCAGTTTGTAAATGGGGAATTCTCAGTCTCTATAAAAACATGAGCTAAATCTTTATTAAATAATTATAGGTGAGAGAGAGAGAGAGAGAGAGAGAGAGAGAGAGAGAGAGAGACTCTATTGGTGCTGTTTCTTCTGTTTCTTGGAGAATCTTACTACATCCTCCCATCCTATCTCTTGACACCTGGATAGACAAATTCAAATGAAAGTCTGATTAAATCATGCCACTACTCAACAATCCCCAGTTAGTTTTCATTATAAAGAGAATAAAATGCAAGTTTTTTTGCAATGCCCTGTGGTTTCTGCAAAGTTGAATCCTTACATACTGCTCCAAGTACTTTCTGTTCCTTATTTTCCAGCTGCACTGAATTTTCTGAATTTTCTGTCTCAAGACCTTTGCATTTGCTGTTCCCTCTGCTTGAATGTTTATGAATGAAGTTCACAATTTTTTACATGCGTTGGGTACTGTTTTCATTCATGTGAATGCAACACATAAAAATCCCTGCCCTCGTGAAGCAGACATTCTATGCCTCTGGATCTTTCATAGCTGCTTTATGGGTTGAAGGAAATTTCTTCTCTTACTTACCTATCCTACAATCTCTTTTGTTTTTTTCATTCTCATCATTTGTGAGATTATGTTTTCATTGCCTCTCTTATCATTTTACAGTGTGATCTTCCTATCTGTCTTATATTTTATGGAGGCAAAGTTGGAGAGAGAGAAGAGGTACACAATAGAGTTTACTATGACTTATATAATTGGTGCATCAGCCCTTGATCTCCAAGTATGTGATTTTTCACAATAAATGTATTTCTTGGAATAAATGATTAGTAATTAAAATTGCTCATTGGAATTATATCTATCAATAATAAAAATATACAATTAAGTCCTTGAGTTCATTTTAGAGATAGCTGTTCTAAATTTTGTTTACTTTTGATAGAAAGCATGATTTTAGTTATAAGAAAATATAGGCTTTAGGAAATATTTTTAAACTATGGTTGCCAAGATAATATTTGGTAAAATGCCCAATCAACTCAAGCAGGAATGGGCACAGCCATAGAAATTGGGCCATAGAGATTGGTGTGGGTTAGGGATGAGTCATTGAGGTTCAAAAAGACAAGAGTGAGTTTACAGGATTACGAAAGGAAGGCACAATGAAGACCACTCTGGCACATCCTTTCTCTCCCTCCCTTTCCACTTTTCTGGTAGGAATAGCACAGTTACAGAATTTAGCTCAACCAGGAAGATGCATGAAAACCAAAGTTAACATCTATTGAAAATAGATAAACTATGTCCTTTTTCAGGATTGTAGGATAGACTCATTCTATATGCAGTTCATGGTTAGTGCTAGAAGAACATATGAATTACCAAAGCTGGGTCAAGAAGATGTAAAACTGCTGAATAACCCAATTTCAATTAATGAAATTTAAAATGTAATGAAATCCCTACCAACAAAGAAAAGGCCAGGTCCAGATGGATTCACTGAGGAATTCTACCAGAAATTCAAAGAAGATTCAATGCCAATACTCCTCAAACTCTTCAATGAAACTGAAAGGAAAACAATTCTCCCTAACTCATTTCTGGAAGCAAATATTACTCTAATGTTAAAATCTGAGAAAGACCCAATCAAAAAAGAGAACTACAGACCAATCTCCCTATTGAACATAGATGCAAAATTCTCAATAAAATAATGGCAAACAGAATGCAGCAAATCATCAAGAAGATTATACACCACGACCAAGTGGGATTCATCCCAGGAATGAAGGGATGGCTCAACATACGCAAATCAATAAATGTAATCCACCATATCAATAGCCAAAAATAAGAACCACAGGATCATTTCTATAGGTTCAGAAAAAGCTTTTGATAAGGTCCAACACTTATTCATGATAATAACCTTACAGAAAATTGGAATAAATGGTCTTTACCTGAATATGATAAAAGCCTTCTATAACAAACCAACAGCCAGCATCATATTAAATGGCAAAAAACTGAAAGTCTTTATCCTAAAATCAGGAACAAAACAAGGATGTCCATTATCACCACTCCTATTCAATATAGTGTTGGAAATACTAGCCAGAACAATTAGATACAAGAGAGAAATAAAAGGAGTAAGGACAGGAAAAAAAGAAGTTAAACTATCATTATTTGCAGATAACATGATACTCTACATAGAAGACACCCAAAACTCCATTGAAAGACTCCTAGGTATAATAAATAAATTCAGTAATGTAGCTAGATACAAAGTCAACACTCAAAAATCAATAGCATTCCTATGCACTAACGACAATACCACTGAGAGAGAAATAAGAGAAGCCACACCCTTTACAATAGCATCCAACAAAATGAAATAATTAGGAATTAATCTAACAAAAGAAGTAAAAGATCTATTCAGGGAAAATTTTAATAGCCAGGAAAAAGAAATCAAGGAGGACCTCAGAAAATGGAAAGACATCTTTGTTCATGAATAGGAACAGCAAACATTGTTAAATGGCCATTCTCCCAAAATTTTTATACAGATTTGATGCCATCCCAATCAAAATGCCACTAGCATACCTCACAGTTCTAGATAAATCACTCGTAAAATAAATCTGTAACCAGAAGAGACCTAGAACAGCAAAAGCAATTATAAGCAACAAAGGCAAGGCAGAAGGCATCACAATCCCTGACTTAAAGTTATACTACAAAGCTACTATAGTGAAATCAACATGGTACTTGAATAAAAACAACCTCAAGATCAATGGAATAGATTGGAAGATACAACTACAACTACAAACACACTCAGCCACCTTATCTTTGATAAAGGGGCCAAACATGTCCACTGGAAGAAAGATAGTCTCTTCAATAAATGGTGTTGGAAAAATTGGCTCTCCATATGCCAAAAACTAAAACTAGACCCATGCCTATCACCATGTACTAAACAAAAATCCAAATGGATCAAAGATCTAAATATTAAAACAGAAACACTAAATTTATTGGAAGACAAAGTAGGTAGAAATCTTGAAGACATAAGAATAGGTAGAGAATTCATGAACAAGAATCAAACTGCATGGGAAATGCTTCACAGTCTCAATAACTGGGATCATGTCCTATTAGAGTTTTGCATGTTGAAAGAAATCTCCAGCATAGTGAAAAGAAAACCCACAAATTGGGAAAAAATCTTGGTGAACGGTCCCTCAGACAAAGGACTTCTGTCCAGGACATATGAAGAATTTTAAAAAATCAGATCCCCAAAATTCAAAAACCCATTCCAAAAATGGGCGTCTGAGATGAATAGACAGTTCTGAGATGAAGAAATACAAATGGCAAATAAATACATGAAAAAATGTTCAGCATCATTGGTCATTAGAGAAATGCATATTAAAACCACACTGAGATTCCATCTCACTCCAGAAAGAATGGCCAGGGTAAAAAAACTACCAACAACAAATGCTGAAAATGTAGTGGTGGAAAAGGAACTCTTCTGTGCTGTTAGTGGGAGTGTAGACTAGTGCAACCACTATGGAGGTCAGTCTGGAGATTCCTCAAAAAGTTGAGAATGGAAGTCCCATTTGACTCAGCTATTACACTTCTGTGCATATTCTCAGAAGAACTGAAAACCTCATACCACACTGATACATGTGTACCCATGTTTATAGCAGCACAATTTGTAATAGCCAGATCTTGGAAACAACCTAAATGCCCATCAACTGAGGAATGGATAAAAAAGATGTGGTATTTTTATACAATGGAGTACTACTCAGCTATAAAGAATGATCACATTGAGATAATTATAAGGAAATAGATGCAACTTGAGATGATATTCAGAAGTGAAATAAATCAAACTCACATGTGAAAATACTGTATTGTCTCCCTAGTGTAAGAAATGGTAAGAGTACATAAGATTAAAAAACTCAGTAATTTCAATGAAAGGATAAGAATCTGGTTAAAGGGGAAAAATAATATCTCAGGGAAAATGAGGAAAAAGAAAATGGAAGAGATAAGAAAAAATGTCTAAAATTATATAAACACACTTAGGATAGCTAAGATGATTGTGCTACAAACTCTATAAGCTCTTGGAACAAAATAGTTAACATTCATAGGGTTGGAACAATTGTGCATATTATTGTATAGTGATCTGAGGAACTCTTGAAGATCATTATGTAAAATAACAACCCTAGTTATGCTCATACCACCTTGTTTTAAAGGTCTATATTGTCAGTGTTCTGGGCTCTTTGCTATTGTTTATCTTTCTTGGAATTTGTTTTATTTTGTCTTGTTTGGTTTTATTTTTCCCTCTAATACAGAATTGGATAGGTATGCATGTAGAGACTCATGCATGCATAGAACTTCTAAAAAGTTCATGAGAATTGATTTTATAGTGCAAGATGAAATGAACAGCTACTTCTGAAGAAAAAGAGACACTAAGTTACCCAGTGCTGATTCTGTAGGGTCATGATGTGAAATACAGCAATACCATTATTCTTTGTTCAGAGTTATTTTAAGTCTCTTTTGTTATTTTTTAGTTTAAACATACATGAAGATATGGACAGCTATTTTGAAGAGAATGAAAGATGTTATGGCAGCCATTGTTGACTTCCCTATTGTCTGGTCTTGAAGACCTAAAATGCCTTCATAATCCTGTTCTGATCAGTTTCATACTATTTTGTTTTGTATGAATTCATTGTATGTGAAGATATGGACAACTATTTGGAAGAAAATGAGAGACAATATGATAGACAGCGAAGCTCTCTGGTTGTCTTGCTTTGAAATCTGTGTCTCTTACATTGTTATGATCTGTTTTGTTCTGTTTTGCTCTGTCAAATTTTACCCTCTTTAAAATAAAATTTTAAAAAATAAAATAAAAGAAAAATAATGACTTTCATATACTGGAGTCAGAAGTTCCTCACTCAGGATATGTTGAGCAATAGCCAAGAGATAGTATGTATTATACTTTGATTGCCTAAATTACATCACATATAATCATGGTCATACCATCTAGCATTCCAGATTTCAGAGATGTGAAGCTGACAAACAAAATACCCCCCCCCCAGGAAAAAGTACCTCATTTCAAATTATAGGATCAAAATTAGACATTTTTAGGACTGTTTTGAGTCATGTTGCCTTGAAGAAGATCCTGACACAAAGATCTGAGAACATAGTTTTATGCTAGGCATGATCCCAGGAAGCATTAGGAAGAAAGTCAGAGAGAGGTAGGAAGCTAATGAAACAGCAAGTTAACACTATAGAATACCTGGGAAGCTCTGAGAGACAGTTTACATACATCAGAGTTATGCTTAATGAAGAAAGGGGTAGCTGGGCTATTTCTTATGTCATCAATTGAAGTCTACATCAACTTACAGAACTCATAGCCTGCTCTTGTCATCAGATGTGGTACTCTGGGAAAGGGTCAGAGGAACTTTGCAGTTGGAAAAATTTGAATCCATGAAAATGAAGAATACTAAGGGGGATGGACAGCTCACTGACAGAGACTTTACAATACTCATCAAAAATACCAGAATGATGATAAAATCAATAAATGCATTACATCTCAGATCACGATATCCACTGTGAGAAAAGCTTAAGTGACTTTTCTTAGATTAAACTATTTACTTTCTAAAGCACAAGACCTGTCTTTTCTGGTCATTTGCTTCAGAGATTGTCTTATGGTCTTTCTCATTTTACACTTTCACTATACTGTGTCTAAATGTGCTTTCTGTTTTCTTAGTACTTTTGGGGTTACTTGTGTTTCTGGAATCTGAGGATTCATTTCTTCAGGCTCATAGAAAAATCTAAGCCCTCATTATCCCAAAAATTATCCCTCTCACATTTCCTCCATCTAGAACTCCATTTAGGTGCATGTTGGTTCTTCTCATTCTATTCTCCATGACTCTTAACTCTCTCCCTGTTTCTGTGTCTTTACTTCTCTGAGTATTAGTAAGTTATTTTCCAGTGCACTGAGAACTGGCGACTATCTTAAACACCAGCTGAACTGAATCAACATAGTGCTGAGTGTGGGTGGTTCACCTGAGGATGGTTGCCAGCATAAAAAGAAGTGGAGAGGAAGAGTAGCGTTGTGGGTTCTTCTAAGTTGTGTTGTTGTTTTTGTTGTTGTTTGGAGCTGTCGGTTCTCCTGGAGGAGCTTGTCATGCTGGATTCCCTGATATGAACTCGGCAGTTATTATCAAAGAAGTTCAGGACTTTGTCACTGAGAATGACTGTGGTTCACTTTGGGAGAGCTTTAGCCCTTACTTTGAGCATCACTTCCTAACACCAAAGGGGAAGATGTGTGCCTTTCAATCTCCAGAAGAAGTTTGTCACATTGGGTTCCTGATATGAACTCGGCTGTTCTCATCATTGGAGGAGCTTGAGACCTTGTTGTTGCTGAGGATTCCTGTGGTACTTTTCAGGGGACCCCTGTTCCTTACTTTGAGCGTTGGTTTCTGGCTCCAGTGCAGAGCCCTCAACCTACTGGCGCAGATCCTTCATCGCACTGGCACAGACTTTCTGGCTTCCACCACTGACCTTTGAGCCTTCCCAGTGCAGATTCATGAAACAGACTTACATGAGTCATTGTTGTGGGCTGTCGGCCTCCAGTTGGACTCATGAGATGCACTGTCATGGGCTCTAGATCTTTAGCTAAACTCATGCAGGATATTGTCACAGGTTTGTCTTTAGTATGTGAACAGATTTCCTGAACTTTTTGTATTTAACTCTTGGGTGACCATTGTAAATAATACTATAAATTATGTGTCCTGTATGTAATTGTTTTCCTTGCCAACTCCTGAGTACAACAAACTGGGATAGCTTTTTGACCCTTTTAGAAATTCATTTATTTTTCAAATCTGGCTATTATTTTCATAGTAGTATTCCATTTCTTTCATCATGTCTATTACAAACACACTTATTCTATCATCACAACCTCCTTGGGCATGAAACCCTGCCATGGTTATTCCTATGGTTCTGGCTTATGCAGATTTTTATCCAGTGAGTTTCCTAATTTTGGATTTTGGGCTCAAGTTTGATCGTATTGTATGCATAAGAATTTGCATGGTCAGGATTGAGGACACCTCAAAGAGTATTTCTATATGCAGCTTCCAGGGGTAACAAGAATTTCACTCATTTGGAATCCATCTTATATTAATTATTTCACTAGTTGGTTCCAGGACATCTGCTTGAGGTACAGATTCATTATAAAAAATTTAGGGAAAATTTTTACCCTGTGCAAAGCATTAGCTAAGACAGACAAGCCTCTTTTGATACATAAAGGATATATTTTTCCTATCTACCTTAAACTAAGATTATCACTCAAGATTCAGTTTAAATATATCTTAATGGAATAATATACATAGATATTATCAGAGGTTTTATAATTATAACTGTTAGGGAAGGCTGCCACAGCTCTATTTGACCACTAGGTTTCTTGGGAATAGATATTTAGGACACCATTCAAGCCAATCATTTCCATAAACCCTCAGAGGATCACAGTTTGAGCACAACCTGGGAGGGTGGTCCATAGGATTACAAGAGACAACTGCAAAATCTAACGTTAGCAATATACACATTTATACATAACCATCAGGGGACAAATGTTGACTTCAGCTTTTCTCCCATCCCCAAATCTTTCACAATTTTCTATAATTGGCCAAATCTAGACAAGAGTACTATTTACAAAGAATTATAAGGAATGTCATTTTTAACCACCTAGCTACTAAAATACTGGACAGAGTGTATGAACTGAAAAAGTTCCTTCATAAAGCTTTATTTTCTGTTGCTATAACAAATTACCTGAGACTGCATAATTTATTAAAAAAATAAAAGTTTACTTCATTCATGGTTCTGAAGAGCATGATGCCAGAATCTGCCCAGCATCTGATTAGCATCTGGTGAGGACCTTTTTGCTACATCATAAAAATGGCAAGATAGAGCAAGTGTGCCAGCCCAGATCTCTCTATTCTTCTTGTATAAAGACATGAATGTTACCATGAGCCCTCAACTTCATGAATTCATCTAATACTAATCACCTACTAAAGGCTATTCCTTCCAATAATATTAATATTTGATTTAACAAATTAAGTTTGCAACATACAAATTTGGGGAATACGTTCAAACCATAGTTCATGCCAACAGATCATCTAGTAAATTTATGATAAAACATTTAAAATTCCTGGGTTTTATTTTTAAAAATCCATTCAACTTTCTTCTTAATTTGCAACCCTAGTAAATATAAACATTTCCTTTTTCCATAAATTAAATCCCAAGCTTTGATGACACTAAACTGGCAATCTTCGTTCCATTCATCATGAGGAGACTATAATTTCAGATTATAGTTTGAATTCATACTTATTGCTGAATCACTATGAATTGCTGTCATTTATTGTGAGCTATACATTAAAAGTGTGTAATACTTTGTTCAGCATTTGTAAACATGTGATAGCAGAATTTTCTCATGATTGGCCCACCATATTATTAGAGCCACAGTTATGGATAATTTTCATTGTGAGTATCTGTTTTGAGGAGTTAAAAAGTAAGAGAACATCCTATATTTGTTCCGGATTTTGGAACAGATTTATTTCCTCCCACTGGAACTTTGTTTTCATTCATCATATTTAAAGTTTTTTTTTAAATTTTAACTCTTCAGCTTGGGTTTCTGGATGATGTGAGTTATAGCAATTCCAGATTAATTCCTCACGATGTTTTCATTCTCACAGACAACTCTTTTATTCATACCACACAACAGGGTAGAGAACAATAATCTTTACATCTTCCTCAGAGCGAAAAAGAGCTAGCCAGTTTGCATTATAGAGACAGTCTTTTGAGCCTCTGTATCTTTTTTTAGGGGGCTTGATATTAGCTTCTTTCAGTGTTGCAAGTTCAGGCACACACACACACACACACACACCTCATTTCTCTGTATAGGCAGCAAAACCCAGTTCCCAGCCCCCCGGGACCTGATATTCCCATGAGCCTCCATTGTATCTTCTTCTGCCTGGTGCCTGGTATTCAGTTTCCTCTTCATTTCCAGTATCATGGTTTTTCTTTTTTTTCTTTCAAGTTCAGCTGTGTTGAAAATGATTGCTACATTTTTCTCGCACCTCTGTCTGTTTCCAGATACAGCATTTGCCTTCCCTTATCACCTCTGTCTGCCTTATTTGTGGAAGATTTGAGGTGCTTTCCATTTTATCTCATGTCTTCAATAGAGGGCAAAGGGCTACAGTCCGTCAATGTTCTTTATAGTATATAGTAGTAAACATAAAACTAACCCACAATGAAAAAGATAAGGATCATGAAAGCAATCCTCGATGTTCAAAATATCAGAAATAGCTTCAGAAGTGATGTTGGCTCAGTTTCACATTTTTCAGTTTAATAAAGAATATATACCTTTAAAATATCAATAATTTGGTAAATCAGAGTAATTGTGGAAATACAGCACATCCTGAAGTCAAGGATGTATTTGACAATGTGTTTATGACTCATGTAGATGACTTGAAGTGTGTTGACTATAGACTATTGTGTTTAATTAGAGCATAGAAAGGAGCATGTGTCTAATCTCAACTTGAAAGGAGTGGGCAGGCAGATTTTCAGCGTTTATGCTAACAATTGGGTGAAGACAAAAAGACAAAAAAAATGCTAACAGATAATTAAATGCAAGATGAGAACACAATTTACAAATCATGTTAAGTTTGTGAAATATATCAACACAAGATGTACAAAATAATTTTAGGAATGAAGGAAAATTTAAGATGTCCTTTGTGTAACTGATTTAAATGTTCCCCATACCAATATTCTTCAAAAACTTTTTGGTAAAATCTAACTTTTCCCAAATTATTTAGTACAGTATAATTTATATACAATATAAACATATCCAAAACTGAAAATATTGGATAAATGTGTACATCCAGGTGTCAACATCCAAACAGGGGATAGACTTTCTAGTGATTTCAGTGGTGCTCTTTTTCAATCAGTCTTCTCCCCCAGCCAGAGATTGCCACATTCTGATTTTTTTCATGAAACCTTAATTTTGCATAATTTAGAATTTCATCTAATTGGACCAATATAATTTGTATAGTTTTTAAAAGATTCATCCATGTTCTGTGTGTATCTGTCATGTGGGATATTTTTGGCTTTGCTTTGCTTTGTATGTATCATTTTGTTTGTTGAAAAGTATATAGTCTATTACACAAATATACTGCAATTTGTCTCCATTCATATATTAAAAATATAAAAAGGAAAACCCCAAGATGGGAAGTGAGAATATTTTAGCATAACAAGATGGTACTTTTGAAACATTGGAATTAATGAAGCTAGAAAAAATTTTCTTTGGAGTATGTTTTGCTTTTCTCTCCTTCTTCCCACACTGGGGAAAGCAAGAAGAATGCTTCCCCAGCTCAAATCTACTTGAGCCAGGAGAGCATCAACAAAAAGATCATGAAGCATCAATGGGTTAAACATGTTATTCCCTCTTAGCTCCATTTCTTATGTGATAGAGTTCCCAAATTAAACCAAGTTAACTGAATGAGGGGGAGGAAAGGGAGTTAATCAAGAAAGAAGAAAATCAAAGCATCCCAAGCCATATCCCTAGTTCCTCTCATACCATGTCCAGTTTCTAAACCTAACATAGGGCAAATCTGAAAGAAGAAAATTACACTAGAAGTATAAATTACCAAATTGATATTTAGTAATGTCAATTACTAATCTGAGATAATTCTTATAATTGGATGGCTTCTAATACATGAGAGCAACTGGAAACATTGTGAGACCTTCTCTGAGATTTTCTTGCACAGGAAAAATTATTCCACTGAGTAGAGAAAAGAATAAAGTGATTTTGTATTCATATCCTATAGAGCTCTATGACTATTCCATGTAAGAGTTATAACCTGTTCTTAAAATATGTAATAATAGAAATAATGCCTATTTTTAGCCTTACATTAATGTTTTGAATAAACCATATAAATGTAAGGCTACATATAATTTGAAAAGAGCTTTTGAGTACATTGTTGGAAGTCCAACTAAATTGGTTAGGAACCATAGGTATTTGCCCATTTGAAGAAGGCTGAGCTTTGCCTAGCAAATATTTTGTTGAAATCTTAACTATTTAGATCCGTGGGCGCTGGCCCAGATGGTGTCAGGAACGTCTTGGCGGCCCGTTCAGTTCTGCTCCTGTCGTTCGGTCGCCGCCCGAAGTTTGCTGAGCTTTAGAAGTCTCCCAGAAAGCAGCATCTCAGGCTGTCTCTTTGGGACCCAAAAGTCTCAGACCCGTAGAGTGGACTGGGCTGTTTGGATCAAAGGTCTGCGCAGACCTGCATCTCGGCGCGACTCTTTGGGATTGGTAAGCACGCCGTTCATCTGCAGGGAACTGCTTGGAGATCGGCATCTGGGCCAGGTCTGTTTGGGCCCATAGCCCTGCCCTTCACCCCCAGGAAGTCTCCCAGAAAGCAGCATCTCCTCCTGTCTCTTAGGGACCCGAAACTCTCGGACCCGCAGAGTGGCCCAGGCTGTTTGGATTGGGAATATTGTGGAGACTGGCATCTTGGCCAGGTCTGTTTGGGACCGGAAACTTTTCAGAAACCAACATTCTGGCCTGACTCTTTGGGACCTGTAGGCCCTTTACTCGCAGGGAACCTCCTGGAGACCTGCCTGGGACAAGGCACAGAGGCCTGGCCTGCCTGAGATTCCACAGGCTCCAGGGTGGCCACACCCAGGATTCACCTTACAACTTAGGGAGCCAGGAGCCCACAGAGGGGAGTTAGGACCCTGTGAGGAAGCCAGGAGCCTGTGGGGGAGCCACTGCCCCTCCAGGAACTCAGGGTGTAACAGGTAATTTGCCACATAAGCAGACAAAGCTTTGGAACACCGCTCAAAGTAAGGAAATACAGAAAAATGACAAAAGGAAAGACCAAAAGGCAGGCTCAAAGCCCTAGCCCTACCCAAGAAAGCTTAGAAGCTGTGTACATAGAAGAAAAAAGAAGCCATACACCTGAAATGTCTAAAATGATATCAAATGAAGTAGATATGCAAATAGGGAAAGCTATGGAGAAATTCAAACCAGAAATACTTGCCCAGGTAAAAGAAGAATTGATAAAAACAGTGAAAGAAATAGTGAACGCATCTAGTGAAAACACAGCTAAAAAATTAGAGGAACAAAGCAAACAGATAGAATCCCTCAAAGAACAATATAAGAAACAAACAGAATGCATAAAGCAGAT
>PVJX010034322.1:0-19026 GCA_004027295.1 Dolichotis patagonum
GTATAAAGCCATGCATTTAGTGAAAGAATTCCAGGGCTTTCTGAACCGAATAACAGAAAATGGTCAATGAGTATTATAATATCTCATTTTTGATAAAAAAGAAAAAAATTTGTTTGAACTATCACAGATATTCAAATTCCAATGAGACACAATGTGGTAGACAGAACCAACGGCAATAGAACAAAAAAAAAAAAAAAAAGCATGGTAGGACTTCTAAGAAGGATAATATTAAATCAGCAATAGCTGTCATAATGTTTTCTTCAAAACAGCTGTTCATATCATCACGTATGATAACAATCATTTGATGAATAGATTTCTATTCAGGCAGTGAAGTTGGTTAGACCCATACTCCATTTTCTAATAAGCATGTATTTTTCAACTGGGCATGATGATCCATGCCTGCAATTTTAACACTCTGGGAGGCTGAGATAAGAGGAAATTACAAGTCTAAGGCCAACTTGGGCAACTTAGTGACTTAGCAAAAAGACCCTGTATCAAAATAAACAAGAAAAGAGGGCTGGGGATATAGTTCAGTGGCACATCACCTGCCTGGCAAGTGCAAGGTTGTGAGTTCGATCCTGGTACCAAAAACAAAACAAAAAACAAAAACAAAATAAACAAGAAAAGAGCAAGAAATGTAACTCAGGGTGGAAGCCCTGGGTTCAATCCCCAGTACTATGTAAAAAAAATTTTCATTTTAAAAAGAGGAAAAGGATGAAGAAGAGGAAAGGAAATGAAAAAGAAAAAGGAAAGAAAAAGAAAACTGTATTTTCTTTGTTCCCTAATCAGACACTGGAACAAGTATAGTCATAGTGACTCCCACAGAATTCTGGGTTTTTCTAAGACACAGATGTCTAAGAGTTCTGCATTGCATTAAATATCTTAATGGCTGCAATATTTTTGGGGGGGCAGAGTTTGCTTTGAAAGTTGTTTGTAGCTATTACAGTTTTGGTTTATTTGCATGTTCATATGTCAAATACTTTACCAAGAATCTCAGGAGAATTCCTCCAAGAACATTATACTTGAGGCTTCAGCTCCTGTTGTTCTAATCCCCTTTTCCCACCTCAGCTTCATAAAGGAAAAGCTGGGGCAGATCCTGATTCCTGTGGATTTCTCCTCTTCAACACACTTCTTGCCATCCTGCATGCAGGAGGACTCACAAATGGGGAGAGAAGGATGTTAAATCCCACAGGAACAAGTTTCACCACCGGGCAGTGCAAGCTTCTGGAGAAACACCTTACTCTGTTCTTTTGGACATGCTCCTGAAGTGCATTCTATGTGCAAAATCAAAGGATCCTTGTGCAGTGTACCCCTAGTTCCTTCTAATAGTGTCAGACTTAATCGTATACCCTTTTCTTGGTTTTGTCTCTATTCTTGTTCTTCTCTGCTTGTTCATTACATCTTCCAAGGCCCATATTCTCAATTAACTGCCTGTATCCAAGCCCTTGAATAATAACACACAAAACTCCTTTTGTCTGTGCACCTATGTGATGTCCATGAGTGCATTTCCCTATGGCTAAACTCACAGCATTTCTCAACCACCTCTGGTTACAGTAAGTGGTGACTGGAATTCAGATTTCATCCCGACATCCAATTATCACCATAATGTACAGACTTCTCTGATTCTGTACAAGTGAATGAATTAGTTAATAAGTGAGAAATTTGCCTTGATAGTCTTGAGATACAGTCATTTGAGCACTGTTTATAATAAATGAATGCCTTTTTTTACCTTCATCC
Source organism: Dolichotis patagonum (assembly GCA_004027295.1). NCBI lineage: Eukaryota > Metazoa > Chordata > Mammalia > Rodentia > Caviidae > Dolichotis > Dolichotis patagonum. The sequence continues at coordinate 1,738 of PVJX010034322.1, forward strand.
ATTCAAATACTTAATAAATATTTACCATATACCCAGCCAGGGTTAGCCACTGTAGATGTAAGGATTAATCAGATCCTATTGAACAAACATGGTGTCTGTTACACTGACTTTATTTAATCTTTCATTCATTGATTCACCTTTGAGCCACAGACTTTCTGATCTGAGATTCCCTCTTAAAATGTAACCTACAATTGACCTGTAGGGAAATAACCTACTGCTTCATGAAAGGGAAATAAAGTTTGGGGGACCAAAGTTGGTGACCTACAAGATATATAAAGGCATGTGATATTTTTCTTACTGTCTGGCCTGGCATGGAACACTGACCAATAATGGACCAACTCATCACAAAAGAACACCCCCAGCTTCTATTTAGCCAGCACCCTCTCCTCTGGCATGCTCCTTCTTTTCCCTTCTGGCACCTCTTTTTTCCATCCCCCTTCATCAAGGATATGCATGTCTTTCCTGGAAGCCTGGGAATCTTAAGATCTCATGGTCACAAAGAGCTACTTAGAAAGGTTTTCTCATTTATCATAGTCATATCTTCATTGTGAAGTTTTAGGTATGGTAACAGACATCTCAGATGGTCTTTAGGTGGTAGCTAGGGTATGACAGCCACGGACTCTGAGATTGAACCTCAGGGTGTGGGTATGGCCAGGGCAGGGCAGACAACTCTCTGCTTCCCCATGCAGCTCAGTTCTTGCACTTTGAAAGTCTGTTTTTCCTCCATGTGCCAGCTGACATTAGATAAAAGTGCTACCTGCCTCATTTTGACTTCACAACAACATAAAACCAACTCAGTAGCATATAGGGATGCTCGATGTTATTGCACAAAAGGGTCTTAGACCACTAAGCACTAATCAATTCAGAAATATGCTTTTATTAATTCAAATTGGTACAGCAAATTTGTTTTATTTCAACCAATAACTGAATATTCATCTGTCATTCTTGTGAATAATATTTGTGGCTCATTTCAAAAATCCAGGCACATATTAATGTAATATTTTTATACCAGTCCACTTTGATTTAAATATACCTCAAGATAAGTTTTGTAACATCACCCTAAATGGTAAACCAGTAAAGTTTTCATAAATGAATTAGTACAGAAAATAGCATACCTACTCATTTATCTTTAAATGAATGAGATATGCTGCCACAAATATTTTTGCATATCAGGGATCACCTTTTAGTCTTCAGAAATGCCACCTTAAAGGAAGAGAAACCATCTAGGTTTATAGAACTATCTGGGATGAGGAAGGAAGGTGCCATAACCAATCCAAGCCTCTTTCATCCAGAATTTAAGCCAGTATGCTCACACTGAGAAGTCTGTGGCAGTGGAAAAGGAAGCCTAGTAATGCCAGGACACCAGCCTGGTGATCACCGACAGCTCTTGATGAGGCGGGAGAAACAAAGGCCTTTCCTTGACTCATCTTCCCTCTGCCTTCTGAAAGAGCCACACCCATCTCACATGCACTGGGCTCTGGATGGTGAAGCCAGTGGTCTGAGCAGAAACCTTGCACCACTCCCTTCTCACAGGAGGCAGTTCCACACAGCAGCCGAGCACCAGAAACTCCCTAGTGAGTGTCTCCTTTGTGTATCAGTGAGCTACTGCTCCATAACAAGTACCGGGTTTCACGAATATTAAAACACGCTTTCTACTCAACCTGTTCAACCCTGCTGATAAAGAACTGCTTCTCAGATCTTTAATGCCGTTGTTAAAAGTTTGTTCTTTTTAGGAATTTAACTTCTTTTCACAAAACCTATTCAACTGAACTTTGTTTTGCAAGTTATTCTTTCTCTGGTATTTAAAAAAAAGAAGCAGCGAACTTTAAACTTCATCCATTATAAATACCTCAGCGTCTCCTCTAATAATGGTTGATAATATTTCAGAAACAAGACTGGCAATTACCTCTGTGGGTCCAGAAACAAGCAAGGAATTTGATGCTTCTGAGGCCTGTTTTAATGTAGAGTCTGAAAACGGTGGGAACCATAACAGCCTTCGAACAGTGGTATTTTTCTCTGCAGTAATAACTGTTGTGCCTAAAAACCACATGCCTTTGTCCTTTGTGGAATGAAGCAAGGTATAAACGCTAACAACATCTTCCCACACACTCACACTTGAAAAAAGTTGAAGCAGATGCTTGGTTTCCTCCTGTTTAATATTAGCTTATGACACTAGGCATTGTGCTACTGTATTGATAATTTCAATTATATCCAGTTTTATACTTGTCTGCGAGTCTCCTTGGGCATTCTATTTCTGTTTGACAGGGTTTATTAGTAGTTTCTCTCAAGAAAGTATACACCTGTGAGTAGCACTTCTTACCTGCAACACAGCTTCTTGAGCTTTAGCACACACATCACCTTGTGATGTTGTTTAAAAATGCAAATTCCAATGATTCCATAGGGGCAGAACTGAGATTCAGTCTTTGTTATAAACCCCCAAGCAATGCTGGGATATTGGCTCTCACAGGCACCTAAAGGGGATTTACACGGTGCTGGATTTTCCAACACTTAAAATTTTTACTCTGATGAAACACAAAACAGCACGTTGATGATCAGGTTGGAAAACAGGTAGTACTTTACATAATACCCACCGTTTGCCCTATGATCACTAACATGAACAAAGTCCTATGAAATGTCGAGGGTATTATCACCTAACTGGTTTTGATTGATGTCTAGACACCTATTTGTGTTGATCCAAGACGCAGAACCATTCAGACATTTTCACAGCCCATATTTGTCTCTCGGTCACCTTCTCATTCTAACGAAGCTAAACTCCCCACCTTCTCCTTTCAGTTCTGTCTTCCTTCCTCACCAGCCCTGTTAGCAACCTGCTCTATTGAACACATGCGCGCCAAGCCTAAATGACACATGTGGAGTCTACTGATCCAAGGCTTCAGGTCAAGGTACATATCTAAAAGTCTGATTTTTAATACAAAATTATTTGGTCCTCCTTTTCTACATGACACAAACTCTACAACTGAAGCTGGCACTGTACTGGAGAGCACATAGAACCAAATCAGCAGGAAAGTATTTCTGAGAGGCTACTGCCACTGAGACGTAGGTGAAGCCCTTCCTTAAACGTCTTCCAACTTCATGGTCACAGCATCTGAATCCAGTGGGTTTCTTTAGCTATTAGCCTACCGTCCCAGAAGGCTTGTTTCTTACAGCTTGCTACCCAAACTGTGACCTATGAATTAACAGGAAGACGCATCAATCAAAAGTAGCAAATAATTTCTAATGCCAATTCTCCCTGGCTTAGCTGGATGAATTTACACAAGTCATGTTGCTGCCTTGAGTTTCACTGCTATTAATTTCAGAAATAAGTTTCCAGCTCTAATGTTTTGCCAGCTCAGACATCCCTGGACCCGAATAGTCCCCAGACCAGAAGCTGCACACAGCCAGGGACGCCCTCAGTACCAACAGCCCAGGAACCGCACCCCTTGCACAGGGGAACCCTTAGCCACTGGATTCAAGGCTGGGAAGACATCAAACAGCAGTGCCTTCCAGGGAGCCAGAGCAGTGAAATCAAAGACACGAAGACTTCCAGAACTGCTTCAGCAAGTGACAAGAATAAGGGGGGAAACACGTTTGAAGCAAAGGGCAGTCTTTTGAGAGGGATTAGTGGCAACGCATCTTTTATGGCAATAAACTTCTTAAAACCAAAACATTTGCGATGTTTCAGTCACGTTGGGTAGTGTTCAGTGCTTGGGAGTCAGCCTGTGGGACCCTGTGGGTGTGACCCCACGGATAGATCCTGAGAGCGTGTATGGAACGTACATCAGCATTGTGCACTGAGGGCTGAGAACCTGGGGTGCAGTCACTAACACTTCTCCCGCGGTCATTAGCTCTGGAGTTTCCCGCCATGCACTCTTTCAGGGCTCACGGAAGCCCCTCAGGCAGACTCCTGGAAGCCGTCAGGTGAAGCAGCGCCGCCTGCAGGTTCCACCGGCAAATCGGCGGTGTCTGCCGCAGACCGCATGAGTTTTACTAAACCCAAATGCTATTCCGTTGTGCAAATACGAATTGTGCTGTCCCCAGAAAAAGACTGCGCCGGGCCTCCCCAGTTCTGGGCTTGCCTTGTCCTGGTTTTCTGGAAAGGGACCCTTGAACTCCATCAGGGCAAAGCGTTTAGATGCACTGAAAAGAAGGGAGGGTGAGACATGGGACTAGGGGAAGAAAAATAAGCCTAAAAGCTGCCTACCCTGTTCATGCAATGCGCGGAGCTAAAGGCTCGGAGGCCCCGTCAGCTCCATGTCTGCCCTGTCTTCAACACCATCCTCTGGCCGGCTGCGGTGCCTCCCCCCAGGGCAGCCACCGTGGGCTCCAGGGACGCATGGGCCCTTCCTTTGATGCCTTCCTGTGCGGTGTCACTGAGACGGCCTGATCAGGACCCTGAGGTCAACACACTATCAGGAGTAAGGTTTCTTAAGTGCCATGTGTGAGACACCATCTGACACTGTTTATAGATCCCGTTAGCCCCTTACTGACCATGGGACAGAAGTTAAAAGCTTTGCTTTTGGAAGGCAAATGTGTTAACTTCTGAAGTGATGTTTAAATGAGGGTTAAGGAGGGCCTAACGCTTTGACCTGGTGATTACAGAAAAGAAAAAAAGAAAAAAGAATATTTCTTAGTCCAGGACATGGACTAAGAAATATTGTTTTCCAGTAAGGAAATCTGGTTATTTGGACTAAAATCAAGAGGACCAGCCTGTAATTAATCTGTCGGCTTTGGAGTTGCCAGGAGGCAACTACATAAGTTTGTGGGTCCTACAGGCACCAAGATGTGGGTGATCTGGGAAAAAGCAGAAACCTGGTTCTTGGAGTAGAACACTGAAAGCTGTGACTTCCCTCATCAACAGAGCAAAGCAAGGAAAGCATCTACTGATTACTGATTAACCCAAATTAATCACATTTTGGCCAAATGCAATTCAGACAAAGTAGCAATGAAGTAGCCAAAAGCTGACATTAGTGACAGAAGAGTGGCACAGTAAAAAGCATAAACAGCTCTCAACTCTTGGTGATGGAGTTAGACATCCATCCCCTGAAATGTCTTTGCATGCATAACATAAAGCAGTGGGTGAGTAAATTCCCCACACTTCCCTTAACTGTGTGATAAAATGCCCATGCCTATGTGTCAGGCTGTGGGCCTCATAATTCTTAGCCAGTGCATTTCTTATCTGCTATGTGGCATTATAGGAAGCAATGGCAATTAAGATAATTATATATGGATAAAAAATCACTTTCCTGATTAGAACCAAAGACTGGGCATGCTGGATATTCAACAAGTTGGTCAGAGAATGGTGGCACATGCCTGTAATCCCAGGACTCAGGAGGCTGAGGCAGGAGGATCGCCACGAGTTCAAGGCCAGCCTGTATTACATAGTGAGTTCAAGGTCAGCCCAAGCTACGTATCAAGACCCTGTCTCAAAAAAAAAAGTGGAAAGTGTCATGTTTGCCTTGGTGGGAGCTGGCAGAGACTCACTTGTGCAAGCCACAAAGGTTATTACATTAACGATGTCCCTGGAGCATGACAAGGCCCCATCCTCCCTGTACCAATCAGAAAAGAGCAAATGATGTTCACTAGGCTTGGAAAAGCTTAATAACCTCGCTCTCTTTCAAAGTTAATAATGTGAATTCAGTATGGGGCCAACTTTCTGCTAAGCTAACTATTTCATGAACCACATGCTCACCAAAGAAGGGTTTACTGTGGGCTTCACAAGCCCAGTCATAAATGGGCCAAAATCCTCAGCCAGTAGAATGATTCTTAAGGAAAGGATCAAAGAAGAAAACATATTGTGTTGATATGAACTGAGAACTCAGTTCTTGGAGGACTGAAGCATTCTGTCTGCACTATCTTTTCTCCCCTGGAAGGAAGGAATCTTAATTCTTTCATATTTCAAGAGACTCAGCAATATAAAAATCAGAAAGACTCTCAGGTGTGCTGAGCCACCTTGGGAAGGCAACTAGAGAGGCAGAGTAATAGTATGGGACCAGGTAACACCTAGGATCTGCCTTAGCATAAGAAGCCGTAAGCTGCTATAATTGCAAATCATCTATCATTAGCAAACCTTACACACAGTGGCCAATTACACAGATGAGAAACTATCTTCGGTGGCCTTACATAGAGATTTAAAATGCATGAAAGAGGAAAGAATATAAGAACAGTACAAAAGGAAAGAGGAATTAAGAAAATGGAAGGGAAGAGAAGACATATTGGGAAGTAGTCTTGGCCTATTGAGAAAACAAGCAGTTTATTTATATCCATCTGCCGTTTCCTAGCTTCTAGTGTGAAGGCCTCCTTTAAGTCATGAGGTCAGGTAGGTGCAGTTCCCTCACGCACCCGAGCTCGCCTGCTTGTACGGTGACCAGTTTTTGCCAGGCAGGAGTTTTCCCCTCTGTGCCCCTGCCTCTCTGCTTCCCAGCCTGGTGACTTTTTTCAGCCTGTGAGTGTTACGACACAAGGCAGCCAGGGGCACTGTGGGTTTCACACACTCCCTGGGAAATGCGCAGTCCACAAGGGACAGGACTAAAGATAAACACTCCAGGTTCCCCACCTGTGAGGTGCTTCCTTTGGGGTACCCAGAGGGTCCCTGGCAGGACCGAGCCCCAGCTGCCCACTGGGGTGACCTGCTCTCCTACACAGGACTGGCTATCCTCCTCCCTCCTCTGCCTCAATCTCCACACTCCCTTATTTTGTTTTATGGGGTCACCTCCACCTTCCCTCAAGGCCCTGTACTTGGAGGACTCCAAACTGAGACAAAAGGGAGCAACCATTTAACATTAGTGATTAGGGGAAAGCAGTCTATTCATTGAGCCCTGATGTTTCTCCCCGTAAAAGCCACCGAGTTCATTAGGGAGTCTTTGGTGTCATAACGTGGGCCCAGAGTTAGCGTTCTCTCCCAAGAAGTCAAGGGGTGCCCAGCCTACAGGAAACGTCTTTTCCTGGAGAGCTTTCTGCTTCCAGTTCCTCCTCGTCTCCTCCCACACTCACCTCCTCCCCATGCATCCTGGCACTGGAACACAGGTGGTAAGTGTGGAATGGGAGGCTGAAAAGGTTTCCCAAAACCAACGTGGTTTCTGATATAACAAGGAGTAAAAAGGGAACAAAGCAGCATCAAGATTTCTTCTCATGCTGGTCCCTTTTCCTCTGCCGGGTTGTGCTCACAAATTTCCTTTTTCCTGTTTCAGTATTTAAGTTCATGTGAACATCTTAAGTTCAGCTTTTCAGAAATATCAACAACACCAGCTAAAATTTACCAAAACCTTAATACTGCTTTATGACAATTAACTAATTTAACTTTCCCCAGAAATCCTATTGTCATCATCCCCATTTTTCCACTTTACCAAGATATATTAGTTCACAGCATGATGTTTTGATAGATGTATATTGTGATACGATTACCACAAGGTAGAGTATCCATCACCTCATAGTTACCATTGGTTTAGTGAGAACCCTGAAGATCTATTCTCTTAGCAGATCTCATGAATCCAATACAGTGCTGCTAACTGTAGTCACTACTGTGGTATATTAGGTCTCCACAACTTGACATCCTACATAACGGAAGCTTTGACCAATCTCCCTGCCTTGTCTCAAACCCCACAGCATTTGGCAAGATCTTTATACTCTCTGCTCCTATGAAATGGACTTTTGTAGATCCCACATATAAGTGAAATCATGCAATATTTTTCTTTTGAAGTCTGGTTGATAGCATTTGGAATAATGTCCTCCATCTTCATCTATGCTGTTACAAATGGCAGGATCTCCTTCTCTTTTATGCCTGACTAATATTCTATTTCATATACATATAGCAATATTCTATTATACACATAGAAATATAATAGATACATGTTTTAGACCTATATCATGCTGTTTTGATTACTATAGCTTTGTAACATATTTTGAAACTAGGTATTGTGATTCATCCAGTTTAGTTCCTCTTGCTCAACTGGTTTTACTATTTGCAGTTCCATGTGTTCTTAGGATTTTATTTTATATTTTTATGAAGACATCATTGGGAAATTTGATTGGCATCATAATCTAGATCAGTTTGGGTAGTAGAGATACTTTAACAATATTAATTCTTTCAAAGCATAAGCAAATGAGGTGTCTTCATTTATATATGTTTTCTTCAATTTCTTTCATCAGAGTTTTATAGTTTTCAGTAAACAAATATTTCATCTCCTTGATTAAATTTATTCCTAGATATGTCTTATGCTATTCTAATTTCAATTTTTTTCTGGTATCAGAAATTGAATTCAGACCTTGTGCTTGCTAGGCAGGTAGTGTACCACTGAGCTATATCCCGGGCCCTCTTATATCATTCTAAATTAATTGTTTTCTAACTATTTCAGGTGATTCTTTGTTAGTGTATAGAAACACACCTGATTTTTTGTATGTTAATTTTGTATTCTACAACTTTATTGAATGTATTAATTTTAACAGGTGCTTGGTGGTATCTATAGGGTTTTTCATACACAGGATCATATCATCCATAAACAAAAGCAGTGTTACTTATCCCTTTCCAATCTGGATGACTTTTATTTCTTCTTCTTTGTTAAAATGCTGTAAGATCTTTGGTTTACATTGAGTAGAAGTAGCAAAAGTGAGCATCCTTGTTTTATTTCCAAGCTCAGAGGAAAAGCTTTTAGCTTTTTACCATGGAGTATGATGTAAGCCATGGGCTTATCACATATGCCATTTACATTCCTTTTACACTAAATATGTTGGGTTTTTATCATGAAGGGATGTTAAATATTTTCAGAGTCTCTTTTTGTGTCTGTTGAGATTACTATAGTTTTAACTTTTGTTCTGCAATATGACATGTCATGTTTACAGGTTTGTGTATTTATCTGTTGTTGAATTCCTTTAGCTAGTGTTTTGTTAAATTCCTCTGCAGTCTTGGGATTCAGGAGTCATCCTGGGCTGGGGGCAGATGTGGAGCCTGGGTCTGCAAGGATCAGCCCAGACCCTGTCATCGCCACTCTGGGGTGAGCTTGGAGCCTGGATTTGAGGGAGCAAATCAGGGTTCACTATGGCAGGTCACATGTTGAGGTCAACAGACCACTGGGTGCTTCCCTAACACTCCCCCTGCAAAGCAGGAAGGCAGCGTGGGTAAAGCAAATCTGTCTTTCCTACCCTTCTCAACACACCTTTCTGTGTTCCTATGATCCACCTGTGTGCTATAATCTCTCTCTTGGATTCACTCCCTTTTGTGGTCACAAACCTATTTCAGATGTGGTGTATTTTGGGGTGCAGCAAAGAGAGAGACAGTTTTACAGCAGAATTTACTTTATCTTTCCTCAGATTCACTTCCTTTGTCTCAAATCAAGACAAATGTCCAATTATGTTCTTATAGGAAAAAATATTGTATGTCAAATAACTTTCATGCACACCACAATCACCTTATAGGAAAAAATATTGTATGTCAAATAACTTTCATGCACATCACCACAATAGATAAAATACCAGAAAACTGGTATTTATCAAATTAAAAATGTAAGAAAAATCCCTTAGTTACCATCACGCTGGCATCAACTGATACACCTATGGAAGCTTTCAACCTTGACTTGCTTTGGGGTTAACCAGTAAGAGCATTCATCCACTTTTCCTTTGCTTAGCAATCATTCCCAAGGCAGTCATTAGTGATCCTGATTAGCTGTCCTCCCCAAAAGGGAAAGGACCAGAACTACTGAGTATATAGATACACAGATATACATAGACATCAGCATTTTTTGGTCTCTCTTTTCTCTCCCATAAGTGATTTGCATAACTATATAAGCACAAAAATGCCAGACTGTATATAAACATGCAATTACAATATGAGCAAAGTAGTAAAAAGAAAGTGGATAAAAACTAACACTTGTACTCATTAATGAAAAAAAAAATTGTCCATAGGATTACTGGATTGTAAATAGGGAGATCACTGGCAATGGAGTGTTTTTAAGGGAGCAATGAATTCAAGTGACACATCTGAATGCAGAAAAGCCTGTTGATTTTGTTACAGTGGGTGGCAAAAAATGACAAAAACTCTGAACCATTGTATTATTTTTATTTGCCATTTCTATATGATTGTCTCTATGTGCATGGTTTTACCTGTGTAGTTTACTACACAGGTAGAAAATGCAAGCTCTTGAATTTAAAAATTAATTAAAAATTAATTGAGTCCCCACATTAAAGCTCTATTCAACTGTCACTTTCCCCATCTCTCTAGGAATGATTTCCCATGAGGAAACTGAGGGTTTCTAGTTCACTGACCATGAATGACATCACACACCTTTCATTATTCATCCCCTAGATATGACTAAGCCAGAGAATGTTTCACAAGCACAGAGCAAGCCATTTTGTCAATGGGAAGATTGAGTTGTGTCCTGTTTACTTCCACTAACACGACAACTCCATAAACAAGACTGGCTAGAGACACATGCAAATTTCCAATCAACACCTAACTTTGAAACTTCCCAGAGTCTCCTATTAACCATCCAATGCATAGCCTATTAGGTTTCCATTTACCCCCTTTTTTTTAGCATCTAACAATTAGCCAGAAAGAAATCCTTCAGGACTCCTATACCATTGCATCTTTGAAGAACCAACAAGCACAGGCGCTCTTAACCTTGTTTTTAAAGGCCAGAGAGCACTCCAATTACACCTTCCAAGACTGTGGTGATGATGTTCTGCTAGAGGAAAAAAAGAAAAAAGCAAAAAGCTTTTCTTTCCCGATTCTGCCTTTGAACTCTAATAGAAGATGTTATCCTGATATGGCTATTGCCAAAGCATAACGATCATCCTTAGTGCAATCACACCTTGGATCTATGCAACACCTCTGCATTCCAGAAGCTCAGCGCGCCTTCCTGAAGTGTGAGGTCTGCTGAGCACTTCAGAATGAGGTGTAGGTGTGAGCCTCCCACACAGAACAGGAAAGTGGAGACATTCAGAGGGTCAGCCACTTCTGTAAGACTGCCCAATCCAGCCAATGTGAATCTACATTCATTTTCCAGGCCGCCTTTTCTTACTAAGATTCCAAACCACAGAAACATTCTACCCCTTCTCTGAAATGAAGAATAATAATGCTACTTACAGCAGAAAAAATACTTCACGCCCTTACCATCTCATAACAATATACATACTTTCGAGGCCTTTAAAATGCCCATTTCTCAAGGAGTAACAATTGCGACTTGGAGGTTCACCTCCAATAGAAACAGAAAACAAAGCTAAGAGTTAGCAAGAGGCAGAGGTACATGCCTGAGCACAATGTTGCCTATAACGTTGCTAAAGAAGGATGTTAAACATAAAAGAACAATTAAAATTCAAGCCGTTTGTGCATGATTTTTCATTAACTTCTATATGAATCTATAAGGACAGTAATAGCGGTCCCACTTTACAGATGAGCAAAGTGAGTTTTGGGAGATTCCATTACTTACACAAGGACCCCAGCCAGGAAGTGGCAAACTTTAATTAGTGTCACAAGAGATGATTTACTGTTGCTATAAAGTCCTTAGAAAATAATCTGCCTTCCATTCTGAATAAAGCAGAATGATGAGTCCCCCCATAAATGACTTTAAATGCAGATATTATGTCAAATCATAAGGAACTGCTGCCATTCAACAGCTTTCAACCCACAAAGGGGTTAGGACATAGGATACAAACTATTACTTTGAGGGCCCTTGAGATGTCCTGGGTGGGGGTGGGGTTCAAACGTACTAATAGCAAGGGTAAAGTCAAAAGCCGCCTTTGAAACCAGAATGGAGGTCAGATGAAGGAGGCAGGCGGGTGGAGAATTGAAATTCAAAAAATGCACCAGTTCATAATAAGCTTAATGAGAAAGGGCGTGTTCCCACCAGCGAAGCAGAGATTTTTTTCCCAGGCCCTTCTAGGATTTTACCCTTCCCATTCATCCTTTCCGATCAAATTCATCCTTTAGATAAACACAGGGGGGATTAGAGACCTTTAATTGGCTTTGAAGAAGGAATGGTAATCTGAGATGCCCGGGCAGGAACTATCTTGTGTCTTGTGGGAGAGAAGCAGGGAGAGAAAAAGAAATATTTGCAACTTGACAGGCTGTTCCCGGGCAAAGCAGAGAGCATTCAAGAAGAGGCAAGACTGCTAGGCCACTTGCCTGCAATTGGCCATTAGCTACCGATGTTTCTAGATTTCCTCTCCCACTCCAGCTCTTCCTGTGTGCAGTGGAGTCCCGCATCATCCCTGAGTCCAGATCAGTGGTTTGCACACACTGGCATCGCCTGGGGTTAGGGAGGCAGGTGGTGCTTGTCACTGGGCTCATCCCAGAGATTCTGATCCTGTGAGTCCACAGAAGGTCCCAAGAATGTGTGGTCCTAACCAGGGTCCGGGGATACTAGTGATGCTGGTCAAAGCATGTCTTAAAAACCACTTGTCCAGGCAACATGACCTGGGCTGTGTCTGCATGTCTGGAAGTCACACAAGGAAGGTGAAGCAAAGAGACAACACTGCCACTGTGACAATGAATGTTATATTTCTGCTACAAACCGAGTGGTGGCACAACTGATTCTGTGGGATTAATACTAATAATAACTAATGGCTACTGTCTAGTGAGCGTGCATCAAGCTCTAACTATATCATGGTTGTGGCTCACATTCCGTGATTACCCCTGTTTTACATGCAGACTCTGAAACTCACTAGATTAAGTCCATAGTCCCTTGATCAGAAAACGGGGTACCTGAAATTTAACTCCAGGACTGCCTGACTTACCCACTGTCCATTATACTTCCCAAGCTCAAAAAAAAAAAAAAAAAAAAAAAATCAAGAGAAGAGAACATCTGCAATGTTCTTTGATAAAGAAATAAATTTAGGTGAATGGGAGATCATGGCTCTTTCTCTACTCGCTTCTATCTTCTCTTTGGCAACTCATCTCCCTTCATCTCTCCTGTCTCCTCCACATTAACCTGCTGAAATACGACAAAATGCTTACTGTGGTTAAGTGCAAGAGGTTGGGGAAAGGGGTGTCCTGCTCCAGAGATGTGTCTTAGATTTAATTATTGTCTTTCTCTGTTGAAATAAACACCTAATTTCTCATGGGAACGTCACCCAGTCCTTGGGGACGCTGGCACAGGAAATGTTATTATGGTTTAGAGCTCCAACGGGAGTTGATTGTAAGGGGTGGAACAGCAAATCTTCTTGGTTTTATGACACCCAGTTCATGCCTTGTCTGTCTCATCTCTTTGATGCTGGAGTGAGTGGAGAAGGAGGTAGGAAAGCGGAGACATAAAGACACTGTCTCTTATCTGAATTGACCGCTTTCACTGTCACCACTCTGGCTTGGACATGCTGCTTAACAGTCTCCTAACCTGCTCCTCTGTGCTGAAAGTTACAGCTTTATAGTTTATCAGGACCTGGCTTCCAAGAGGTCATTCGCCTGGGACATAAGCCTCTAGGATAGGAGGTGATGGCACCTACCTTCTAGATGGGAAAATCCTGAGAATTTCCCAGGAGCTAGGTATTTAGCACACAGAGTTCTCACGCAATATCATGGGCATTTCCTTGACAAGAAATAGATCTGCGGGAACCCACTGCCTTGAGTAATTGGGACCTGAAGAGTGATATTTTGTTCCACTACCATCCTGATGGAGCCCTGCATTATGCTGAGCTGGAGGACACAGATGTATAGACAGGGACACCTGTCCAACTTTTTTTTCCTGAATAATCAGCTGATACATTTGGCCCAAACCAATGACCTTTCATTGCAACCATTTTCAAACTTGTCGAGATAATTCTGCATTAAAATTTCATACACCCTTTGTAAGTCAAACTCTGTCACTGTAACAAAATACTTGATCAACTTCTAGAGAAAAGGCTTATTTTGGCTCACAGATTTCGAGCCTATGCTCCACGACCAGTTGGTCTTGAATCTTGGGGGCTGTGGTGAGGCAGCACATCAGGATGGAGCACAGCAAAACTGTGGACCAGGACAGAAAAGAGATGAAAGGAGGGTGTTGGAACCCTAAGATCCCCCTCAAGGTAACAGCCCCAATGACCAGAATCCCTTTGTAAAAAAGCCTAAGAAAACAGTAGCATTACTAGATGTTTTCAGAGGGCAATTAGATGGTACAAAGTTGGTACTGGCTGAGCATTGCTAATCCAAAACTAGAAATGCTCTGTAGCCTAAAACTTTTTGAGTACCAACATAATACTTTAAAAGGTATCATACTTTGAAGCATTTGAGGTGTCAGGTTTTCAAATTAGAGATCTCAACCAATAAATTCAGGCCAAAATTTTAAAATTTAGAAAACTCAAAAAAAAGGCACTTTTGCTCTAAAGCATTATGGATAAGGCACCTTCAACCTGTACAGAGACATATACTTGGCTTTTTCTGAGAGGACTTGAAATTGATTATGGACATTGTTTCATGCATCCTGAAATAGAATCAAAAAGGAAAGGAAGTGATATGGAACACATCTCGTGTTTATCCTCGCCCCTTCCTTGCCACAAATAGAACATCCTCTGAGAATATGTACATATGGGAGGGACTATTAACATCCACACCATCCATTTTGCTTTATATCAAGTGCTCTCCTCAATATTTTACAGCAGAACCTTCCTGTGGAAACCACCAGCTTTGCAAAAGAAAAGAAAGAAAATGTAGGCACAGACAGGCAAATCTGTGAAGTCCTAGAGGACTTCAGGCCATGTCTGCAAAAGGAATCAGTGCTCTCACGTGAAGGTGGTTAGATGGAATGAAGGTCCAAAGCTAGATTTCTTAACATACACAGTTTCTAGAGACTTGGAACTTCTAGAAACATCTGCAGAAAAATACAAAAAACATATGATACTTTTCCTTAACAAATTATATTTCTCAAACTGTGCTTCTAAAATCTGCCTGAACACACTCTTAATCACTGCTCCTTTACTATCTCCCATGACTTCCCTCTCTTCTGGGCTCACAAATCTCTGTCATTGCTTCTTTTCAGTTTCTTCTTGGCAGAACACCCTTCTTAATTCTTCTTTCTAAAGGTTTGTTCTATCTCCTTCTTGTCTCATGCTCTACATTTCTCTGTTTTATTACCACTTGTGTTCCAGTGACTTCTAAATCTTACTATCAACTTGATTTTTTCTATGATCTGAAAACTAATCTCCACCTCCTAATGGAATACCCTCTTTTGGATGTTTCTCAAGCAAATCAAACTCCACATGAATGAAAATCCGAAGACACCATCTTGCGCTGTATCCCGCAAACCAATTAGTAGAGTCCCTTTTTTGAGGAAGAATAGAGTCATCTTCCTAGCCTTAAAAGGCTGAATCTTAGTCATCCTTAATTGATGTTTCTTCATAATATCTTATACCCATCAGTCACCAAGTCTTAATACCTCCATCTCTGAAACTGCTTTCCAACACATACCATTTTCTCCATTCTCAAAGCCTTGATCTTTAAGTTTAAGCCATTATTCCTCCTTGATATTTTTACTACAATTGTTTCCTAGCTGCTGTGCCTGCCTCTAATCTTTGACCCTTCTAATCCCTTTGATGATTCTGAATGTAGAAATGACATTCTAAGGGCTGTATATTATGACCTAAAAGGATTGGGACACATTTACTATTTTTCAGCTTCATCTCCTACTTCTCCTCAGTCTCTGTAACATCCTATCCTTCAGTCTATGATTAGACAATAAATGGGCTATTGCTTCTGCCTACAATGCCCCACCCACCTGCCTGACTTCTTACCATTTGCAAACTCATCTCAGTCCCTCTGATAGCTGGCACCACAGTCTTCTCTAACTGACTGCAGCTAAAAAGCTGCTGTGTGTGTCTCTCCACCTATCTCATCTCTTCTCTGCTTCCTTTGATTTGAGTGATTCATACTGCACTTAAAACTAGGGAAACGCTTTTTCAATTTATCTTTTCTTCTACTATGGTTAAGGCTCCAGGATTGTGGCAATTGTTTGTCACTTCTGTTTCTATCTCTAGGGGTGACAGTTCTTGGGAAATGGACAAGTAGAGTGACAGAAAACATTAGAGAGCGGACTGGCTGTGTCTTTCACATGCTAATTATTTAGCTCCTGATAAATGGCTAAAAATTAGATATCATCCTTCCAGCTTTTAGAACAATATTCTCTATGGTGCATTTAAAATAATAATTGGTTGGTTAGAAGGATACATATTAATAATCAAAAGCTATCTGTAAAAAATAGTTCTTCATACTATACAGAAATATAACTGTGCTACTCTCCCATGATTCCCAAGACCCAATCAATGGGACTATGTTCTGAGAACAGACCTAATCTTTATTTAAATGTGTCCTAATAATTAAGTGATTCATTCAAGTATTTTCAAATGTTGACTTCTTCTTACTGGTTCTAGCTGGAGAAGCCCCCTTCTTCTTAGATGAATTTTTGAAGTTCCCTTCAGTTCATTTCATCTTGTTCAGTACTCAAAGTCCACAGAATTTGTGGCTGCCATTGCTCTTCTAAGAGTCTGATTCCATGGTTTGCATCAAGATAGTTCCTCAGTTGACTGCCCAGTTGGTCTAGAAATGTTCTAGTCCTTGGGAAAACCCTCAATTATCTGCCAGATAAAGATGAAATTCTTGATGAGTCTTCTCGTCTCATACCTTCCCATTTTCTTCCATGCTCCTTGGTTTGACAATGAAATGAGAGGAGGCAGTGGAAAGTCAGAGGAGTCAATGAAAAGAGAGGAGCCACCTTCAACATGCTTTTGATTCGTGGAAATTTACAACACTGTCATTTTCGCACCTCATGCCAGAGGACTAACTTACAAGAGAGACTGCTGTAAAGGAAGTGGATTTGGGGGCCTAATCCAAAAGCTCACCCAATTGAAGGCCAAGATGAAGTCATATTATAGCAAATGCCACTATAAAGCAAACAGAAACTTTCCACAACAAGCTCATTAAACTGCAGAAATTTATGTGTTTAGCATTCAAAGTTTATTTTCCTGGGTACAGGTGTAGTGATGAATGCTGGTAATCCCAGCACTCAGGAGGCTGAGCCAGGTAGACTGCCTTGGGTCCACAGCCAAGCTGGCTATACAGTGAGTAAAAGGCCAGCCTTAACTACATACCAAGACACTGTCTCAAAAAATGTTTATTTTCCTAAATAATCTAAAGCATGTATCATAAATCTAATCCCTTTTAATGTATATTTAGTGTTCCTTGCCATCTAATTTTGATAAAACAAAATATCCATCTATCACATTTAACACTATGTATAGAGCAAATGATTTATAACAAGCAAAGTTATCTGCCCATGGGCTTTTCAGATGGAAAAGCCAGATATGAGGTGGCCAGGGAAACCCCTCAAGAGAGCG
>PVJX010034323.1:0-19020 GCA_004027295.1 Dolichotis patagonum
TTGCTACCCTTTATTCTGTTTTGTTTTGTTTTTTCTCTTTAAATAAAATTTTTAAAAAAGATAACTTTATAGTTCTTTACAAAGGATTTTTATATACTTATTGTTAATTTCACCTGTAATTACTTTGCTTTTAATTTAAAATTATAAAAAGGAACTTTATTTCCATTAGATTTCATACCTTACTCTTGTTGATTATCTGAATCCTGTTAATTTCTGTATCTTAATTTTATGTCACTATCTCCACTTACTGTTTGTGGCCTATTTTCAGTTGATTCTTTTGTGTTTTCTAGGTATAAGTGATATAATCTATATTTAACTTTATCTTTTATTGTATTGTTTTTATATATCTAACTTATTTTTCATCCCTAATTTCATTGTCAAATATGCACAAAAGTGTTAAATAATAGTGATGAAAATGAAAACATTTGTTCTTAAATTTAATGAGAATGATTTAAATATATATACACTTGTCTAATAATGAATAAACTTCACTAGGTTAAGGAAATATTCATATATTTATGATTGATGAAGATTCTTTAAATCATATATGAATTTTTAAACCTATATGCATTTTCAGAAAATGTGGAGGTGTTTATGACTTTTGTCTTTTTGAATCTATTACTGTAGTGAATTATATACTGTTCCCAATACTGAAAATCCTCTCCTTACTGGAAAAATCTTACTTGCCCAGGGCGTCATTTTCTTTTACTATGATGCTTGAATCTACTAATGTTTTATTTAGTAGTATTTCACATTGATAATTATAAGACAAATGGATCTGCAATAATTTTTGTTATGAAAATGTACATTGAAGTTTGTAATCAAGTTCATCTTTGTTTCGTAAGAGAAAACGTTGAGGGTTGGAGATACAGCTCAGTAGCACAGTGCTTTCCGGGCAAACGTGAGGAGTGAGTTTGATCCCAGGTACTACAAAAAGAGAGAGAGAGAGAGAGAGAGAGAGAGAGAGACAGAGAACCTTGAGCCTTTTCTTCTTTCCTTACACTATAGAATTACTTGCTCTTTGAAGATTTGTAAGAAATCCCCACAAAACTATTTGGTCCTTGTGTATTACCTACTATGTCTGGATTTTCAAGTTTAACTGAAATTGAGTAAACTGACTTATTTAACCTTTCCTATAAACAATTTCTTCCTATTTCTTATTTTATGTATTTTCGTTTCCTCTTATTTTTGGATAACATTTATTTTGGGCTTATGTTTATTATTTATTTGTTTCATAATTTGCTGCTACATTTTTCTTTATTAATTATTTTACTCTGCTTTTCTTCAGCTTATTTTGTTGCTCTTTTTGTAAGTCCTATTGAGTGGGCTTGTTTTTATTATTTTTCTTAAAATAAGCATTAAAGTTTCTGCATTTTCTTCTAAGTGCTACTTTACCCAATCACATAGATTCTGACATCTAGTAGTTTTACTGTTTTTACTTTCAAGGTATTCTAAAATTTATTTTGGAGCTTTTCTCCAAAATAACTTTTCCATAGGTAGGAGGAAGTATCTAAGTTTCTATGTAATCGAACTCGTTTTCTGATTTTGTTACTACTTTATAGTTTTAATGTATTATGCTCATTGATTACCCTATGTCTACCTTTAGACATTGAATAGTTTTTCCTTGTCACTTGATTCGTTTTTATGAATACCCCATAGAAGCTTGGAAAGAAAAAATGTTTTCTGCTTCTAGGATATAAAGTTTTATACCTGTATTTATTGTTTTGTCTACTGGCTTAGTTGTTGTCTGAGAGAAATGGATTAAGGTTTCTTATTAATATACTTCTGCCTTTATCTCCTTAAATTCCTGAAGCTTCTGATTTATGAATGTTGATGCCAAGTTACTTTCTTCATAGATATTCACACTTATTACAACTTCATTATGTACCTTAATATTATAAGGTACCTCTCTGTGTCTCATTAATTGCTTTTGATCCTGAATTATACCTTTTCTGGTATGAAGATCATGACCCCTTATTTTTAAAATCTGAAATGACTTTTTCTCGGAAAAAGAAATGTTTTTAAAAAAGGAATGTCATTATCTGACACTACAATCCTGGCACCGGTTAAGGACATGACTCTCACTGTGCACAGTGGTACATCTTCGGGCAGGTCCTTGAGTGCAGTTCTTCCTTTGGCACCAGAGGGAAACCCAGTCTCTGGCCTCACACCCAGCACATGCAGACTCATTGACTGCCTAGAGCAAGGTGTGGGCACTGCCTTCTCTCCTAACTTCCCAATCTTCAGGCCCAAGTGGCACAGCTCATTTTACCTGCAGGTTTTCTGTAGTTACATATTTCCAAGGATTCTTCATAAAGTCGTTCTCAGGAAAGCAGGCACCCTTTCGTCCCTTTCATTTGTTCACTAGTCTTTGCTTGAGAGACTCAGACATTTCTTTGAATAAAAACCTGCTGATTTTCCTTTCCTGTTCTTCAATGGGTAATTTAACTGTCTCATTAGTGTTTGTATGTGTGCATTGTACTTGAATTCTTCTGAGTCTTTGTCATCCTTTTACTAGTTGATATGGACACAGAAGGTGTTATTATAAGGTCTCTTAAGAAATTAAAACCATTTCTATGACACAGTCTCCATCAAGAACTCCCAAAGCTGTGTGTCACATCTCAGGCAGGACTCTTTTTGATTAAATTCTTCATTTGTTTGTTGAGGCCAAAATGAAAATTGTTGAGGCCAAAATGAAATTTGTTGGTGTTTTGGTATTTTTCAAATTTTGATGAGGGCCAGTTACATAAAAAGAATTTGCCCTTTTGTTTGCTTCTTTACAATTTGTGTTTTGCTTTTATTTTATTTTTGTTGTTTTAAGATCTAGCTATTTCTCTAAAGTTTGAGAAATTATACATTCAGTAAAGGGAAAGAACTGACCAAAAATGAAACTAGAAAAAACAAAACAAAACAAAACAAAATCTTTCAAACCATTAATAGTGACTTCTCTCAGCATAACTTGGGACTAGGGTATATTCAGAGTGAAGGCCTGTAATTCTGTTGTAACTCTACTACATTCTTTCCTTATGCAAAATTTTTATATCCAATTCTCCAGTGAGTTCTTAGAGCAAGGGCTGTATTGATTAGGTTTTAATATCAAATCTGCTACTAGGCTGAGATAAAACTAACTTAGCTGATAAAACCAAATACTTCCTTCTTTTTATCTGATAAACAAGATCAGATTGAAAGAAAAAAAAACACAAAATAGGCACAGAATGTTTCTGTCTCTCCTGTGACTTGGTGCCTAGCAATAATGCCAAACCATCTATGGAGACTTGCATGAGCTCCTAAAGCCAGCTCTTCCTACAGGTTGCATTTGTCTGACAAATACATTTTGTGTAGCCTGTGCACACATGATAAAAGCTGCAATAATCTCTTGGAAAGCTGAATTCTGTAGCTGGAAAGCTACAGAATTTGGAGGGCAGCACAGCTGTTCCCATTATGGTAGGCCACATGGCTCTATTTTGCCACAATCACCATCACGCTTTGTTTTATACCTGTTCCCTTCATGTTGGCTTATTTATTTATTTATTATTATTTTTGAGACAGAGTTTTGCTCTGTAGTTCAGGTTGGCCTTGAACTCATGGTGATCCTCCTGCCTTCACCTCCTGAGGACTGGGATTACAGATGTGTGTTCATTCATTTTTATAACTTCTATTTTTCCTGGAAGCATCTGAGCTTGTTTTTTGCCAGACCTAAAGTAAAAAGAGATTCAGATTGAATTTTAATGGTATGGTTCCTAAACTTTACCATACATTGAATCATCATCAGTTTGTTAAAACATGGCTGGCTGGGGAGTTACACCCCAGAGTTTCTGACTCTAGGTGTCAGGAAGACCCTGAGAATCTGCATTTTGCACAAGTCATTAGCTGAGGCCAATGCTCATGGCCCAGGAACAACACTTCCAAGAACCGTCACTTCAAATTTACTGCCAAAGGGATATCAAATATTCATTCATTCATTTGTATATTCAGTGTTTATTATAGTGGTCAAATAATGTGGTTCTTTTTTATTAACATATGTTTGCAGTACCTAACGTTTCCATTCCTTGTGCGGAGCTGATACATGCACATAACACATTTTAAATCCTTTTCACTCCCTTTTCCTCTTTCTCTCTCCTCTCCACGCCTCTTGATTCCCTTCCCATCTGAGAGGGATCTATCTCCCCACTTCTGATTATCTTGTATTTTACTTTTTATTTATTCTGTGGGTTCCTCATAACCATGAGATATTTAAGCTTGTGTGTCTGATTTATTTTAGTTATCACTGTGGTCTCAAGGTGCATCCCTTGTCTAGAATGACTTGTCTTTCAGTGATCAGGCAAATTTACACAATTTTGTTTTGCTCACACATGTGTAATTGACCTGAGCCAGTGCTGCGAAGAGCCTGGTTTCTGACTGGAGTGAACTGAGCTCGGCTGTGAAGGACGATCAGAACTTGCTCAGCCAGGTCTAGGGGGACAGGAACTTCCTAAGTCAGAGGGAGGGATGTGTGACTGCAAAGCATGAATGCGTCTCTGATGGGATTTCAGAGACGGCAGGAAGCACTTCAGGCTGGGTACATCCTGGTTATCACTGCAAGGAGGCAGGTGCCTATTCTGATGACTTTTGAGGGCAGGATAATTGTTTCCCAAATCGCTTATCAGCCAGGCGATAATGAGCCATGGCTCCCCTTGAGGTGATCCAACAGGCCTGATGAAGTGGGCTGCTCAGTGAAAACCTGGCAGTGATTTTGAAATCCTCCTGTTCTGGGGGAGTCCCAGTGGCATGCAGGCAACTCTTCCAATTTCTCAGCTTCTGAGCATTACTGGGATGGGCCAGTGGAGGGACCAAACCACCAGACGAGATCACTAATGTTGCAGGCTTAGTTCAACAGCGCCTCTGCCTTGCTCACAGGCCCTTTTACTCTTCAAGCCTAAGTCATCCAAGCTGGAGTTCCCAGCCCCTCACCCTGCAGTCTCCTCCTGTCCTCACCTGGGGCGTAGCCTTCTGAACCAGCTGAAAGCATTTCTTTTGCCTTACGTGGTTCTGTAACTCTTTTTCTTTGGTGTCTAAATACAGACATTTTGTTTTTATTTAACCTCTTTTTCTCTTTTTTGCTGCAATATATAAATAAAACTTTCTACCTTTGAAAAAAAAATGTACTCTTCTGAAATTTTCACCTTTGCATTTTCTTTTTTGCACATAATTAAATTCATTTGTATATGAGAATTTCTTATGCCCACCTCTCACCCTTTGTTTTTATGCCTTATTTTCAGAAAATGAAATGTTTTAGACATTACCAGCCACTGTGGGCTGTTTTAAAAGCTAATTTGTTTTCTGCCCCTTCATTACTCCTTATCCATTGTTTTATGTCTTCATTTTCTAACACAGCATTAGAATGGATGTTCTCAAAGTTTCCCTTTCTAAAATACCATAACTTTAAGGAATTATCTCCTCTTCCTATAAACTTTCAATTCTTAGCTTTCAATAGATGAGGTTTTCATTTGCATAGTATCATAAAAAAGACTGCCTTTCACTCTATATTTTACAACCGGCAAATTAATTATATCAACGTTACTTGCCAATTTCCCTTTATATAATTGTATTCTAGGTCCTTGAAATAGTTGCCTAAAGATGTATCTTTTCCTAAATGTGTGTCTTGTAGTAATTTCGAATATTTTACTTTGAAGATTACTTTTTTTCTTGCCCAGGTTTATCTCTGGGTGATGGATGAGTTATGCCCTCTTCTATAAAGGAGCCTGGAAGAGTCACAGATAATATTTTTTTGTGTATATTTTTTGAGAGAGTGCATTTTCCCATCTGATCTTATGCCCTTTCCAGTGCATATTTGTGTACTCTAATTCCAACACAGACCACATGAACCTTCCAGTATCTAATTGATAATCCAAAATGTCACCCAGAAATGCACTTTCTGGGTTCCTTTTACTATAATATGCATTGGGAAGGTATAAATCCCCATCATTAGTTCCCTTTGTACATTTTTCTCAGTTTCCATTCTCAAATATAATATTTTTCCTTTTCTTCCCTGTGGATGGATAGCATTGGTGATTTTAACCTTCTTCAGCTTGTTTGTATTATTTTTCTATGTAGTGATGTTTATTTATTTGGTTAAGATTTTCTTTGACTTCATTCTTTCACACTGATTCTTTAAATTCTCTTTGCCTTATGAAAGATGCTGTGTTATCTGTTTCAGTTGTATTTTAATTTTTTTATAGTTTACAGTAATATTTTCTTTTTCTTTGATACTTTTCTTGATGTTCTTGCCTTTTCTAAAGATTTCAGGTGAAATCATCATTATTCTCTGACACTTTGTTTTATATATATAATTTAAAATTCTGTCACTAGTAAAGTCTATGTTAAGCATATTTTGATTTATATTTCTTGATTGCCCAAAACAGTAAAAAATAAAGACAATTGACTTTTTTCTACTAGGCTAAGGACTCTAGTAAATTTCTAATATGTTCTAGTATTTATTATAAAATCTTTATCTTTACATTTAGATTATTTTGAAATCATTATTGTTTAATTCTAACTCCTTTTCAATTTCTAAATTTCTATTTTTGAAATATGTTGTTATGCAACCATAGTATAAAAATTATATTTAATGTTTTGTTTAAACATTTTCAATGCTAACCATCAACAGTTATTCAACCTTGAGTTCAATTCTTTTATTTATTTCTATATCAACTAGACTATATATCACTTTAAATTGCTCAGAGAAGTTCTGTTAACTTATCTGAGAATCTCTTATTTTTTATTTTTCCTAAGAAAGATAATTTGGAAATAAGTAGATTTTGGTGAATACAAATTTTTCATCTTTGAAACTTTACTAAGTATAAAAAGCACAGACGTTTATCGATATGAGGCTAGTTGATTATATAGTGGCTAATCAATATAATGAAATATTATGATAATATTTAAAAAGAAAACAAGCAAGAAACTCATTTAATATTAAAAGATTTCCAAATTCTGACACTGATGAAATGATAACATCAGTACATCATGCACCATATCCGCAGCAACTGTTCACAATGATGAAGACAAGGGAGCAACCTATGTCCATCGTAAAATGAATGAGTATAAACATGCAACAGAATATTAGCCTTAGGAAGAAAGGAAATCCTAACATGTGCTACAACACAGATGAAACTTGAAGACATTACACTAAATGAAATAAACCATCACAAAAGACAAATACCATGTGGTTCCACTTATAAGTAACATCTAGTCAAATTCATAAGAGCAGAAAGAAAATTGATGATATCTTGGGGCTGGCATTGGAATGGTGTTTAAAGGGTCTAGTTTAGCTGGGCATGGTGGTGCCTGCCTGTAATTCTAGCACTTGGGAAGCTGAGGCAGGAGGATTACTGTAAGTTCAAGGCCAGTCTGGGCTTCATAGTGAAGTCATGGGCAGCCTACACTACAAAACAAGACCCTGTCTCAAAAAAACCAATAAATAAATAAATGGACTTCTGGTTTTGCAAGATGAAAAATTCTGACAGTTGGTTGCAAAACAATGTAAATTAATGCTAGTGAACATTACATTTAGAAACAGATAAGATAGTAAATTTTGTGTTATGTATTTTTACCACAAGAGTTACATATAGTACAAAGTATGAAAATTTAGGGCTAATAAATGGGTTTATATATAGATGTATTTTATTTTTAGCAAATAGTAGTGAACAACTGGACATCTACAAACAAAAAGTGATTCTATATACAAATCTTATACTCTTCACAAATATTACCCACAAATAAAGTGGATCACAAACCTAATGAAAAGAAAGCCATAAAACTCCTAGAAGATAAAATAGACAAAAGTTTAGAAGACTGAGGGTTCAGTCATAACTTTTCACTTGCAGGAACAAAGGCATGCATGACTCATTGAGGTTAAGCTTGATCATGTCACTTGCTTAGCTCATGAGTCATGCAGAAGATTGGTGGAACATATTTCTGGTTATGTTTGAGTGGGTGGTGGAGGCCTGACCTTGGCCACTATATCGAGTCCCTTCCTTCTTGCTTTGTGCCACTGTTCCCCTACTGTTTTTCCAGCTGCCACAAACTAGACATCTCTGCTCTATTACACACTTCTACCATGATGTTTCTTCCTTAGAGCCAGGCAACCATGGACTGAATTCCTTGGAACCATGAACCAAATTAAATCTCTCCTCTTCTAATTTGGGGGCATCGAGTAATGTGTTCCAATGATGGCAAAGTTGATTAATATAGAAAACTATGACCAGAGAAATGGGGTAGTTACTATGACTACAATTGACCATGTGATTTAGAAGTCTTTGGAAGTGATTTGCACCAACAGTTTGGAAAGATTTGGAGACACAAGCTAGAGAAGCTCTATGATGTAAGCAGAGCTTGATGGACGGTTCTGGTCACAGTTCAAACAACCAGAATTGTAAACAGTGAAGGCAAATCTCATGAAGCTTCAGCTGGGAACAGCGATTCTTCTGGGAGTTTGACTAGAGCCCATGCATGTAACACTCTGGCAAAAATTTGTCTACATTTTTGTTCATGACCAGAGACTTTGGGGAAAGCACGCTGAGTTTAAGGGCTGGGGATTAATTAATCTTGTGGAAGAAATTAAAAAGTAACCCAACATTCAGTATGTAACATGAATACTGCTGGTTGCTTTCAGCCAGATTTATAGTGAGAATTTGGGGCAAAAAACAGAGCAGAAAAATTTGGATATCTTAAATTTTGGCTTAAAAGGAATCATGTGTACAGTGGGGGTCAAAAAAGGTGTGGTTGCTAAAGAAATTAATGCAGTTAAAAAGAAATGAAGTATTCTGTACAGGGACAAGAAGAAAGATGCCTTTTAGGTGTCTCAGAAATCAGCAAGACCCTACCCATATAGATATAAGGGTGTAGAAGAAATAGTAACAAAGATCAAAACATGGAATCATATCAACTCCAAAAACTTTTGCCAGTGAAAAAGAAAAGCAGAATAAAGAGAAAACCTACAAAGTGGGAAAACCTTTTTGTCAGCTATTACTTGGACAGAAGACTAATATCTAAATATATAGAGAACTCAAAAGAATAGACCCTCCCAAAATACAAGACCCAATCAAAAAATGGGCAACTGAAATAAAAAAACACTTCTCAGACAAAGAAATGCAAATAGCCAATCAATACATAAAAACACATTCAACATCTCTGGCCATTAGAGAAATGTATATTAAAACAAACTGAGATTCCATCTCTTTCTAGGAAGAATGATGATCATCAAGAAATAACACAAAAACAAATGCTGCAAGTAAAAAGGAACCCTTCTATTTTGATGGTGGGAGTATAAACTGGTACAACCACTATGGATATAAGTATGGAGATTTCTCAAAAAACTAAAACTAGAAATTCATTTAACCCAGCTGTTCCCCATCTAGGTAGCTTTCCAAAAGAGTTGAAGGCATAATGATGCCTGCATATCCACATTTACAGCAGCATAACAGCTAAATCTTGGAAATAACCAAATCTTCATCAATAGATGAATGAATAAAAAATGAATTTATACACAATGGAGTGCTACTCTGCCATCATGAATGAATTTGAGTCATTTGTAGGAAAATGGATGCTTCTTGAGACCATAATGCTAAGTGAAATAAATCAGACACAAGTTTGAATATCACATGGTTTCTCTTTTTTGAGTAGCCCAAAATACAAATAAAGATCAAAATAAAAGATAATAAGGAGATGGATCTTTTGAAAATGGAAGGGGCAAAGACATGGAAAGAGGGGAAAGGAGGAGAGATAAAAGGGTTTATTGTGTGTTACTTACACATACCAACTTGTCACGAAGAAATGTGAACATGTGCTAATAAAAAATAACATTTGAAACAAAATATAGTAAACACAAAGATTTATCAGTAATAGCTCCATGTTTCAACTAAGAGAACATATGAGTAATTCATCAAATCAAACAAACCAAAACAATAAGTAGGTGTTGCTGGTGTTTATGTTCTGAGTAATCGATTTCCCGATTCCCAGTGAGAGACCCTATGTATCTAATAGAGAGGGGATGCTAGTTGCAAGCTTTCTACCTAAGACTTGATGCTTCTTTTTACTGACAACATTTGTTTAGTGGCTATGATAGGCAGAGTGATGCCCCCACCATGTCCTTATCCTAATACCAAGAATTGGTGGCTGTGCTATTTTATACATAACAGAGGGAAATGCATGTAGCAGATGGAATAGGACCACTAACCAGTTGACTTCACCACAAAGAGGTGATTCTAGTTTAACTGGCAGATGAATATGACCACAAGGGCTCTTAAAAGTGGAAGAAGAAGGTGGAAAATTAGGTTGGACTGACATGGCTTGAGAAGGTCTTGACATAGTTTGAAGACAATGGAAAGGGAGACATGGTCCGTTGAATGTGGTGACCTCCAGAGGTTTGAAAAGTTGAGGGGATCAATTGTGCTGTAGTCTTTAGAACGAACAGAGACCTATCATCACCTTGATTTTAATCCAGTGAGATCCAGGTAGGCCTGCTGACCTAAATAACTGTAATATGATACTTTTGTATTGTTTTAGTCTGTCAAATGTTTAGTAATTTGCTGCAGCAGCGACAGAATTCTGTGATGGTGAAGCACTTTGAGGAGAAGACTGGCAGGAATATAAACTCCAACTCATCTCTCTAGAAACCTAAATATTTTATCTTCTGAATTAAATTTGGATAAAGATGAGGTGAGGTATTTGGCTTGCTGTCTTTTTAGTCTCTCTTACCCTCTCCCTCAGACCTGCTGTCTGTTTCACATGCGGAAGCTCTTTCTTTCCCTTGTTTTTTGCTTTCCCCTGTTATTTCCACCATTTGCTTTCATTTGAGATTTTTTTCTAGTAGAAAATTCCTTTCCGAGTGTCAAGTTGTTGGTAAGCATTTGCAGTTTCCAGTGCTGCATACCTTCATGACTCATCATAGCCTTCTGTTAACATTGCAATGGGATGCAGAGAAGGGTGAGTCCAGATAATTTCCTGAAGTGGGTTTCCATACAAGCACTTCCTGTTTTGTCCATGGCTGGAGCTATTCATGCCGTAGCTATTTGCTCTGTTTTCTTTTGCTTTCCTCTCCTTTAATTCTTTCCATTTCTCTCTGAAACTCATTTACACTGTTCTCTCCCAGCACCTGAGATTTTCTGCATTTGCCTGGGCAGTTGCCCCTATTATTTTCTGCTTTTGAAACTGGCCCTGACTTTCTATCTCTCATTACTTACATGCAACCCTTTTCCAACCTAAAGGCTGCAGACAAGGTTTACTTTTTCCCCAGAGAGGCCAGGTGTGTCCTTTTCCCCAAACGTGATATGCTTTTCCGATCATAGGTTACACCTAGGTGATTTATTGAGCCTCCTTTGTAATATATCTCTGAGTCCTTTACGATCACTGAGAACCTTCTGGAGCCCTCAGTGAAAAGCCTTTGGCAGGTAGTTAACCTCATCTTCCTTCCCCACAGTTCTGCTACAGATTGCTATCAGCGAAACCAACTCCTCAACTGCCGGCCACTTTTATCGAAGTCATCCGTGTCACAATCTACCCTTAATGAATCATAGATCACTTGATCTTTAGCCCTAAAAAGGCATTAAAGGTAACCTGGCTATATCTGATGGCTTGAGAAAAGAGTGATATGAAATTAAAACCATGGTGTGAAACCATACGCGACATGGCCTTCTGTGCATCTGTGTGGGTGGCATCTGCTAGGAAGGTTTACACCACCATTCAGCCAGGCTGACTCCAGGGCACAGCCTTACTATCTTCTGATCCTTCTCAAAATTTCTATCACAAGCAGTACTAGCTTATAGAAAACAATAGGCAATTGATTTTTAAAATTCCAAAGGTAAGAATTTTCAGCCTATACCAACCCAATTACTTAG
Source organism: Dolichotis patagonum (assembly GCA_004027295.1). NCBI lineage: Eukaryota > Metazoa > Chordata > Mammalia > Rodentia > Caviidae > Dolichotis > Dolichotis patagonum. Next base: position 11,877 of record PVJX010034323.1, read on the forward strand.
CAAATAGCAGGCTAGAATAAAGGCTTGAGGAGATATAAAACTACTGAAATGTTTTGCTTCAGTTTGTTCTTTTTAAGAAACTCAGTGAAGGCGATTTACTATAAAACAAGGGAATAAGTTAATAAAGCTGAAGGCATAGGATACTAGGAACAAAATCCCCAAACTAGAAAAGAAGAAATTTCTTAGATAGCAGACACGCAGCAGTCATGGAAACAGTCACATCTGACAGGCGCAGAGGCTGAAAGAGAGTGTGCTAAGTTTTTTTCTCCCTTGGAAGAAATAATTAAGAAGAAACTAGCTCTGATATGCCCCTAAATGTCACATCCCATGGGGCATGCTATTCACAGTTCCATTCATCCAGACCCTATTTATTAAGCACCTATTTTGTGCCATTGCTCTGCTAAGCACGAGGGACACAATAGCGAGCCAGAAATATCTTCTTTTGTTATGGAATGTATGAAGATAATGGCTATTATCTCCCTTAATTTCCTCCACTGCCCCATTTTATAAACCGCGTATTCTTCCCACGTAGAAAGAGAAAGTCAGCTTCAGAGGGTTTACATAACTTGCTCAAGGATTGCCAATTAGCAAGTGCCAGCGCTAGGATTCGCATGTTTAGTTAGTTAAAGCCCATGCTTTCTTGGCTGCTGTTCAAAGTCGCTCCTTCAGAAGTAAAAAGTAATTTTTTATTCTTAGAATTGTATACTGAGCAAAAATGGCAAGGAAAGTCATTTTGAAAGCTCTTCTGGCTGGCTGTCCTGTGGGTGATGCATCGGGGTAAATCTGTGCCTGCTCACCTGTGACAATTGCACCCCTGTCCAGAGGGACTGAGCAGATGAGGCTGCAGCCGTCTGAGTTACTGCTGCGCAGCCCAAAACGTCTGCTCAGCATAACCGCAAATTGAAAATAAACTTGTAAACCATTGTCAGTGATGTAGCTCAAAGACTTTATGTGCTGAAGTGTCTTTAGAGTTGTTTTTCATTATAACGTGCCCTTTTCCGATGGGCAGAATTTATTTTCTCCTCTTTAAGTGTTCTCAGTGAGGGGAAAATGGACCTTGAAAGGAAGACAGGAGTCTCATATTGCGGTGCCAGGTGTGAAATACAGCCCCTTCTTCAAAGCTGGGGACCCTTCTCTCCCCACCTCACCCTCCCCACCCAACTCCTTCCCTGACAGTATGTCATTTGCAGACAAGCAGCTCCAGAGTCCTCAGGCTCTGTGTCCAGTCAAGAGGCATCTGCTGGGTGTGGACAGGCATCTGCAGCCTGGGGCGTGGTCAGCATGGTGGTCAGGCTTTGACCTTAAAACTGTGCTAGTTCTGATCCTCGTCCCACTTCTAAAGTAGATCTCTGGCCCACGACAAGCTACTTAGTTTCTTTATGCACTTGGCTTTCTGTAAAAATAGGAAAGCTATTAATTGCCCTATTCTTGTAGACTTTAATGGGAATCCTGGCAAAGAGTGTAGGATTTGGTATTTTAAGGACTGATTTCCTCACCAGTACTCTTTTTATCATACCTTTCTATTGAATACAGTTTGTCCTAGAATTTTAAATGCAAGATTCCCCAACGCAGGTGCAATCTGTCCACATGTAATTGACTCTGAATTTGAAAAGCAATCAGTTTTCATTCCCAGTATGTTCCCTCTCATCCAATACTGTATCCCCTTAGGAAATTCAGACAGTTGTGATGCCGCACGTAGGGCAGGTTCCCTGGCCTTACTAGCACTGTACGCTTTTATTTGGATGCCTTTCCTTGTAGGACAGCCAGTATCTTTCTATCCCTAAAGCTGCTCTTTCCCAGCCCTACTTCTTTCCACAATATCCTCTGACTTGGGAAACCTGACTCAAGGGTTCCCAGCATTGACTGGTGATGTTCTCAAAGTTTCACATCAAGAGATCTGACAGCGGCCAAGCCAGACTTCACAAAGGGAAAATACTTCCTCTCCAAGTGAGCAAATACAGCGAGTGTCCTGCATACACTGCTGGGCTAGTCTGGCTTCCATCTTGAACACCTATGGGGGTGTCAAACATTCTCTGTGCAATTCCCGCGGAAGCTCATGTCCCTCACAGCTGGATCTCAGGAATTAAGATGACGAGCTGTTCAGGCTGTGTTCAGCCTGTGTTCAGGCTGTGTTTAGACGCTAAAACCCAAAGCCAGCAAAGCCCATAAAGGAAAAGAAAGCTACCAGTTCTTTGGAGGTTCAGGCTCCTCCATGATTTATCCTAGGCCAATCTCTGTCTCCCTCTATATCATCTCTCTCTTCTTTTCACACACTTGAAAGTGTTGTGTTCACATCTATGGGAATGAAAACCCTCTCTAAGTTTGTAGGCATGTGGGAGAGGGGAGTGTCTTACACCTCCTCAAGGCACAGGAATCCTGAGCTGATGGCTGAATCCCTTTCAAAGTGGGCAGAATCTCTGCATATTGAAAGGTCAGTGTACATGAGCACCTCTTTAATTTGGTTTTTCCTTCCTCCTGGCTTGAAGATTAAAGACCCAGACTCAGTCATTCACAAGAGGTGGCTTTGCTACCTCACTCTGTCTCTGCTCTCTGTGCAGCTGACCGTCTGTCCCAGGGCCTGTTTCATCCGAGTCGACCTGCCCATCCTCTGGCTGCCGCTGATGATTGTTTTCTAGACTCCCTCCTTCATCTTCATCACGGTTGGTGTGATGGGACCAGTGCCCACCTACATGGGACACTCATTCAGCCCTCCATCCTTTTCTCTCGCTTTCTCCTTTTCTCTCCTCTCTGCCTCTCTCCCTCTTTTTTCTCCCACAGAGGAGCTCAGCTATGGTGGTTTGTCTTATTAAGGAATGAGATTGGGAATAAATGTAAAAGACACATTTGCATTTTTAAGTTAAAAATATTTTACTGTCTCTTTTGTTAGTTGGTCATTCAAAGGTACTTTTTAGTGCTGTCTCTCATCTCCCTCTGAGTCTGATGTTGATTTTTATTGTTGCATTTTATATGAATCCAATGGAGATTTCCAAGCTTCGAAAGCCAAAGCTGCTATAGAGCTCTGTTGTGGGTACCTGCTGGTGCTCCTAGAAGAAATTATTCAGTTTATTTCCAGGAAACCACCCCTTACCCTCAGTTTATGCTCTTGGTTGTTCATGGAGCATGTGATTCAGTCCTGGCCATAGTGCTGTTTCAGGCACTAGAAACTAGTAAGAATTTTTCTGGGCTGTTAGGCGAATACTCTTTCCCACTTGACTTGAGCTGGGAAGATGTGATGTTGGACTCTGGCATCTGACTTCCAAACACAGGGGACAACCTGTGTGAGAATGAGCCCTTGCACATTAGGATACAAATAGAAAGATACTCAGTCCTGTGGCATTGCGTTACCACATAAAGTACTCTTGAAGCCAAGCTACCTGGATCTTTGCACTTGTAACACAATAAATTCCCTTCTGTTCAACCAGTTCGGACAGTATCAATCTGCTATTTAAAATAGAAAAAATGCCACTTGATGAAGGCAAGAGGGTAGAGGTGATAAAATTCTGGTTTTCCTGTTCAGTTTGTTGGAATTTTCATCTCTTAGATTTGGGGACCATACCCAGTTAATTATGAAGTGGTGCTTGGATTTTTATTAGCTGTTTTGTCATGTGTTTACATCTTCCCCCAGAAGCTGTTAGTGGGGTCAGGGTTTAAGCATTGTTGGATTCTGTGATCACGATACTACATTGCCTCAATAAAAAGTTTCATCGCAATTCTTTAAAAAAATTTATTTTCAGTACTTCAGATTGAACCCAGGGTCTTCATGCTAAACTATATCACCAGCCCTTTTTAGTTTTTATTTTGAGGCAGAGTCTCACACAGTGTCCCAGACTGTCCCAAACTTGTGATGCTCCTCAGCCTCCTGAGGAACTGGAATTATATGCATATACTACCATGCCTGGCACAGTTTGATAATTTGTAAAACATTATTTTTCAGGCCATACAGTTAGGTTTATGATCCATTTTGATTTAATTCGTGTATGATGTAAGGTAATAGTCTAAAATAATTTTTCCCCATAGGGATATCTGACTTGCAGATGATTTGTTAAAAGGACTATACTTTCCTCTTTGAATTTCTTGACACCTTTGTTGAACATTTGTGGCCCATAATTTTAAGGATTTATTTCTAAATCTCAACTCTATTCCACTGAGCTAAGTTTATACCCCGAGAATGGCATCACACTATCGTGATTTATTTTGCACTAAACTTTTAAATTGGGTGATGTGAGTTTTCTAAAATTGCCTTTCATTATTTAATGGTCTTGGCTATTCAACATCATTTACATGTCCATAGAAATCTTAGGATCAGATTGTCAATTAAGAAAAACAAAACAAAACAGGATTTTGACCATTGCATCTCACCCATGTACACAAAGTGTCTCTATTTGTTATCTTCTTTATTCAGCAATTTATTGTAACATTCAGCAATTTACTGTAAATTTAATTCAGCAATTTATTGTAAATTTATTTCTAAGAATTTCATTCTTTTTGTAAGAGAATTGTTTTCTTATAGTCTTACTTTGGTACTCAACTGAAACTTGTTCAGTTTGGTACCAGACGCACTGCTACACACATTTTGTCTGTTTGGCACTCATTTGTTTGGTACTCTATTTAGAAGCTAGAACTTGTCAGTGTCAATGGCCTCATCACTTGCTACCCATTCCAGTGAAGATAGTTTATTTTGTTCTATTCTTTTTTGTATTTGTTGTGCCATTTGGAACCAATTACCAATTAGTACAACATAGCAATATAATTTCACTTTTGAAATATTTATTGGTAGTATAAAGAATTACAAATGCTTTTTGTATATTGATCTTGTGCATTTCACCTTGCTAAAGTTACTCTGCTATTTTGCTGTTGTTCTTTGGGTTATTCTACGTACACATTCACATATGAAACACAATTTTATTTCTTCCTTTCCATTCTGTAACCTTTCAGTTTTTTCTTTCTTTATTTCAGTGGTTAATGGCTACACGCCTAGCAAAATGTTAAACAGAAGTGGTGAAAATAGATATACTTGTCTTCTCAGTCATATGAGGGAAGTTGTATATAATTGTTTCACTATTAAGTATATTATTTATTTTTTGTTTGTTCCCCCTTTTTGTTTTAGCTGTTTCTCAGATTGAGGAATTCACTTCTATTCTCAGTTTGTTGGAAACATTTTTTTAAATGAATGACTGTTCAATTTTGTCAACTACTTTATCTACTAGGAAACTCATTTTTCTCTTTTATATTAATATGATGTTTTACATTAATGAATTTGAAGTTTCAGACCTACCTCAAATTTCTGGGATAAATCTTATCTGTTCATACCATATAATATTTTTGCATGCTGTTTTTGGCTTGCCAATACAGTCATGTTACTCAACAACAGGCTATATTTTGAGAAATGCATCACTATGTGATTTTATCCTTGTATGATATTGCAAGTAGCTCTGGGAAATCCAGTGAGTGAGTGATGAGAATTCAGTGGATTTTAGAGACACTGTATATTTAGGAGACACTAAATTATAAGATATATTTTTCCACAGTAATCTTTGCCTATTATATTTTTGATTTATAAGCTTTAGTGTGTGAAATCTTTCACCCTTTTTTTTTAGTAATGGGTAGCTAAAAGCACAAATGCATTATATAGTTGTATAAAAATATTTTGTTTGTATTCTTATTTTATAAGCTTTTTTCTAAAACCACTTACTTTAGTTTTCAAACCTTTTTTGATTAAAATTAGGCCATGAGCACACACAATAGCCTGGGCCTATGGGTCAGCACTGTATTCATCGCCATCTTTCACTTTCACATTCTGTCCCCCTGGGAGGTCTTTAGGAGCAGCAGTGCACCTGCACCTGTCAGCTTCTACAATGACAATGCTTCCTTTTGGAATCCCTCCTGTTGGGCCTGCCTAACAGGTGTCATTTTTCAGAAATATGTCCGCGGTTGGTTCCTTGATTTGTTTCTTTTTTTCACCATAGATTTGCTTATAAGCAGATAATGTACTATGAGCATTTTTCTCTATTAGGGAACAAAACCTTTAGGTGTTGGGATCCATGTCTCCAAATTTTTAAAAAAAGCTTGTTGAGATATGCAGAATCTTTTGCTGTGACATTTCTTGGGAGCTCTTCTGCAGTTTCCTTTTTTCTTGCCTCTTCTTCAGCTATGTGTTCATTAGGAGGTAGGAATTTTTTCAGTTTCGTTATAAACTTATTGGACTCCTGCCATACATCTGTCACTGATTTAGACATTATTATTTCTTCTATTTCATTTTCCCACTCCTCTTCTTGTGGGAGTCCTTTACAAACATGCTATTATGATTGTCCCACAAATTTCTGAGGGCCATTTTTATTCATTCTTTTCTGTTCTTCATATTGGATAATTTCTAGTAACCGTTTAAGGTGTGCATTGTTTCTTCTGCTACCTCAACGCTGCTATTAAGGTAACTTATTGATTGTTTCTTCTGTTTTCCAACTCTAGAGTTTCCCTTCTGCAATTTAGATTTTTAAAATTGTTTTCCTATACATAAATGATTTTCATCATACTTTCCTTTAATTTCTTAAACATGGTTTCTTTAATTTGTTCCATATTTTTAATTGCTTCTTTAAAATTTGTTAATCAAGTGCTTTACCCAATTCAAGAGTCAATGTTTTGGTGTTGCTTTTTCCTGATTGTAGGTAATACCTGACTATTCTTTTTTCATGTCTCAGAGAATATTTCCCCTGGACAATATAGATAATGTTTTACAGCAATTATGGGTTAGTATTATCTCCTCTCTGCCAGTTGTTGGTGGTAAATTTTTATTTGCTTAAATGATTTAGCATCTTAGATTTAATGTGTAGACTCTTTCTTCCCTATGATGTGTGGCTTTTGATCTCTCTGCCCAATTTATTTTTATTCTTATTTTTTAACAATCCATGATGCTTAGGGGAGTCACATCTGCTTCTCTACAGTTTAGTGAACACTTAATGATTGGTCAAAGATAGTATTCTAATACTCTGTGTCCATTATTCTATTTGAATTGTAGGAGTATATTCAAATTTCAGGTAGTCATAAAGTCTGTCTCAACTTTCATTTTTATTCCTAAGTCTACCATGTGGGTCAAACACCTCCAGTCAGCCAGAGATGTGTGAAGAGTTTCTATAGCTCCTCTATGCCT
>PVJX010034324.1:0-19057 GCA_004027295.1 Dolichotis patagonum
GCCCTGGAGAAATCCTTATGACCCAAGGGGCAATTTGGTTTCCAAGAGATGACTGCTCCTCTCAGTAAAAGGGCTCTTCTGGAATTCAAGGTGACTGCAGACTTAGGACAACTGCTGGGGTCTTCTAGGCACCCATTCTGGGGTGCAAAAGCCTGTAGCTGAATGTCCAGCAAATTTCTTACCTTGGTGTCCTCAGTATACCTAGGAACTGCTTGAGTGTGAACTGTGCTTACATTGAAGAAGATTACATCTTGGACAGAATCATCTCTCTGAGCTCAGTGTGGAACTCCATACTCTGGTAAGAGAAAGCTCAAAGTCATTGTGGGTCCAGTTCCCTTTAAATGTGAAGTAGTTCAGTTGTTTCTTCACCCCGCTCTGCCCCCATTATTACTGTGAGACTTGTTTTGCAATACTGTCTTTCATGAGACAGCCAGCAGGGGTGAGGGGTGGGTGGCACTGGGCTGGCCTGCACAGATGAGAGGTAATGAGTTAGTGACATTGGTGGTAGTGTGCACAGAGGGACCTCATCAAGGCGGTGCCAGTGGACTTCCAGCTGCCAAGGCCTGCATGGGAGAGACCACAGCACTGGAGTCTTCGGGGGCTCCTGCAGGTGTTCTTTCATTTCTTCTTGGTGTGTGGGCTCACAGCACAGCTGGAGACTCGCCCCTGTGGGTCTAGTGTATCATTAATGCCATCCAATTCTCCTCAGAAGGCTTGGGTTTGGCAGGCCAGTGTGACTGGTGGATTCCTTCTATTGTAAAGTGAATATCAATGGCTCCAGTGGGTGGAAGGCAAAGGATAGCTTCCTGCAGAGGGCAAGTTTACCAAATACTCAGTTGTTGTTTGGTACCATGGGGGGCAGATGTTAATTAAATGGTATATAAGGGATGGCAGGTGGGCATTTTTCAGCTTAGGGATCAAGTGGGAAATTCAGCACTCTCTTCCCCTATAGATTCAAGAAGATGAAAAAAGAGATTAATTTTTATCTGTGGGGTTTTTTTCAACTTTTCTTAGATGTGTTTTGAAAGTGAGGCTAAAAGCTGCATAATTCCACTGAAGGATGTGTAGTTTATTTAGTAGGCAATTCCAGGTAGGTCAACAAATCAATGTTTTTCTGCTACCCTACCCCTGTGTCATAGATGATGAAAGAGGTTGGTATACTGTGGTTTGTACCCCAAGGGTTCATGTGTTGGAGGATTGGTCTCTAATGTTGTTATAAAAGAGTTGTTGGCACCAGGCATGGTGGCACAAGCTGGTAACCACAGCACTTGGGAGGCTGAAACATGAGGGTTGCTGTGAGTTCAAGGACAGCCTGGACTACAGAGCAAGAGCCTGTCTCAAAAAAGAAAAACAAAACAAACAGAAAAAAAGAGTTGCTGGAACCTTTAAGAGGTGGTGGCTCATAGGAAGTCATTACTTCATTAGGGAGATTTCCCTGGAAGGGATTAATGCAAGTTAGTTCCCCCTAAGAATGAATTATTATAAAAAAGAGGCTGACCTTTGACCTGTCCCTCTCCCAAGTCTCCACCACATTCTGACCTGGCCAAGGGGAGCCTCACTATAGGTCAAACAGATGAGTCTGCCCAATCTCTCAGATTTCTGGCTTCTTGGTTGTGAGTAGTTCTTCTTCTTCTTCTTCTTCTTCTTCTTCTTCTTCTTCTTCTTCTTCTTCTTCTTCTTCTTCTTCTTCTTCTTTTTCTTCTTCTTCTTCTTCTTCTTCTTCTTCTCTTAATTGATTATAGAACACATGATAAAATGAATAGCTACTTTCAAACAAAAGAGACATTATGGTATCCATTGCTGATTCCATATCGTCATGCTGTGAAACCCAGTAATGCTATTATTCTTTGTTCAGAGTGATTTTAGTCTGTTTTGTATTGTTTAATTTTACCATACATGAAGGTATGGACAGCTATTTTGAAGAGAATGAGAGACATTATGGCAGCCATTATTGATTTTCCTATTGTCTGGTTTTGAAGGCCTGTAATGCCTTCATCAGTCTGCTCTGATCAGTTTAATACTATTTTGTTTTGTGTGAATTCATTGTTTATGAAGATATGGACAACTATTTAGAAGAAAACAAGAGACATTATATAGCCAGTTATGATCTCCTGTTGTCTTGCTTTGAAATCTGTGTCACTTACACTGTTTTCTTTTGATCTGCTTTGTTCTGTTTTGTCATGTTTAGTTTTACCCTCTTTAAAATAAAATAAAAAAACCTCTTCTCTTTATAAAGTACCCTATGTCTTATTTTGTCACAGTAACAAAAAACGGACAGACTGCTTTGGAAATACGGAGTGATATATAGCCCCTGGGATCTCACTCTGTCCTACTTTTTTCTTCTTGGGAAAAAAACTATGACTCCTGCTATTATTGGGTCAATCTTGAACTCAGTCTTTAAAACTAATGAATAAATCACTGTCAGTCTTTCTAGTTTAATTATTATCACTATTATGCATCTTGGAACGTGCTCAAAACTGGTCTTCATATGCTTCCTTATTCATGTCCTGTTGCAGAGAAAGAAAAATCACTCTGCTCTAATCATGACACTGAGTGCTTCCTTACAAGTAGCTATTTGGCCATTCTGATTTTAAATTCTAGGTTTCCTCTGTATAGGAAAAAAAAATCTTCCAAGCGGCCCATCCTGGCTTCTGGAAGTAGACTGAGTGAGCCTTAATCCTGTCAGGGGATGTGGGACTCAGTTAAAGGCAGAATCCACATCCCAACTATCTGGATTCATTTGCCTACACACCAAAGTATGAGAAAAGCCCAAAAAAAGGGAAAAATGCATTCCCTCACAATTTGACCAAATTGGGAAGGCAGATAGTCTGCCTACTTTGAGGGCAGAGAAATACTCCAGTTTATCGAAGGGATAGAACAAAAGCCAGGAGATACGCAGATGTAGATTTAGCCAGACTTTGGCTCACCAGAAGGGTCCAGGAAATGTTGAAACTCCTTCTTGGAGAGAGGGCTGGGGAGGTGGTGGTTTCCACTCAGGATGAGAAAGCTGGATAAATAGCTTATTTTTTTAAAAAAAATTATAGCTCAATTTTAACCTCTTGGTTATATTAGGAATAGAAAAATGAGGAAATTCTGTTTTTAGGGTGGCAAATTGAAAAAGAGGAAAGTGGCGATTTCAGGCACTGGGGGTAACCAATATAAGGGAGCTCTTCTATTTTTTTAAATTTTATTTAAAGAGAGAAAAACAAAACAAAACAGAAAAAGGGTGAAAATAATACAGAATTTCAAAAAAACCAGTAAGAAATCACTAGTTGATAAATTACATATTGTCCTCTTAGAAATAGTTGTTCATGTTACAAAATTAAAGCATACAAAGTAGACATTCAAACAGTGAAGCTGCAAACAGTTCTGTTCAATGATCCAACAAAAATTTAGTAATACAGTTATCAATCCTCCACACTTAAACATACATGCAGTTATATCCTTTAGAGCACTTTCTTTTCCTCCTTTTGCTTTTTAAGTCCATTATCTGTTTAGTTATACCATGTTTAAGCTTGCTCAGTACCTTACTGATTTGTTTTGCTGTTATTTCCTTTCTAATCACCTTGTATAATTCTGGTATTTTTTTTGAAGGTAGTAGAAATACAACAGAACAAGACAGAACAAAGCCAATTGAGACAGTGCGGTAATTTGATACAGAACCTCACAGCAAGTTACCTGTATAACAGTAATAGATACCTTCGTTTATCTCATTATCTTCACAATAGTTGTCTAGTTAATTAAATACAGCAACATCAAACCAAAGACAGAACATTATAAAATAAATCAAAAGAGAATATTGAACAGAACAAAACAAATAATCATAATGAAACAAAACTGAAAACAACACTTGCTTTCAAAGAGAAGATAGAGGAGAACCCCTATATTTGCTATGGTGCATACAGTCATCCTGCTAAGTGATGCTCAGACCTCTGTCCCAAGTTGCTAATGGGGGTTGGGGAGTTTGGGGATGTTTCATTCCAAGCCTGCGCACCGGTAGGTTCAAGAGACACTACAGCGTCTCCTCCTGGCTCACGCCGGGAGGAAGGCGCTTACCAAGAGGGCGGGCGAACTGCTTCTTTGTGCAGGCTCCTGGATTCCGCCATGGTCGTGGCCAGGTCTCTGGGGCCTTTCTCTTGTTCTCCTCCAAGGGAACTCTTGTAAGTCCAACCACCCTGTCATTTGTGCCCATTCAGAGTATGGAGTTGAATTGGTACCATTTGTGGCTAAGGTCAAGAGGAGAAAGCTTGACTGAGCAGACCCCATGTAGGCAAAGTGCTCGTGGCCTCATTCATTGCACAAAGATCAGGCCAGAGGACTCTTTCCTCGGTTGTCCAGGGCTCCCTGGGTGACAGGTCTCAGCAAAAGTGTATGTTTGGGGTCTGTCACCAGCCATCCAAACAGCCTCAGTGAGGCATTTGCCTGCAGAGGGCTGCCAGACAGTGCAAGTATATTTGCTTGGTCGCCGCAGGGAAGGAGGGTCAGTGTTCTGTGTTGGCAGAAGTGCAGGTGAAGGTCTCCTGCTTTACAGGCAGGAGTGGAAATTAATACTTTAGGATGCACAGTCTGACTACACTGTAGGTATGGGTGTCTATCTAGGCCTTATAAGGAGCAGGTACCAGGCAAGATTAAATGGGCAAAGCTGTGTTGCAGGGAATCCCTCTGTGAACACAGGGAGGAAGACGGAGAGGACTGGTAGAGCTGTCTGTCTAGGAAGCAAATCTGACCTCAAGGACAAAGTGCAGGTGTCATTGATGGTCCTGTAGTTTAAGGCAAGTTCAGCAATTTGTTATGCCTCCTTAAACTGCAGTCGACAAACAGGAGCAGCTCTGCCTGATGCCCACCTCACTCTGTCATTCCTGGGGAATTCAGACCAAGAGGTAGGTTTCAAAACCAAAGCAAGGTCCCACAGTCAGTCATGGATCTCATGGTGGGAGATTTCCCAGCTGTCACAATACACATGCCCAGCACATGTGCCACTATCAAAAGGCCAGTGGAGGTGAACTCTGGCTGGTAGGATTGTGGGACATGTGTACACACACGCACGCACACAAACATGCAACACTTATTTTTGTAGCCCACTCATATTCTTAAAAAAATGACTTCACTGAGACATAACTGCATAAACTTCTCATGTTTAATGTACAGAATTTCATGAGTTTGGACACCTACATTCACCTATGATAGATACCATTACCTCAATCAAGATAACAAATATATCCATCATTTCTCAAAGCCTACACATTATTTTTACAATGAGAAAGTAATGCTGTTGTAAAAACATTCACACATTTTGAACTAGTAATATGACATCTAGGAATATCTCCCCAAGAAAATATTTGAACATGTGCACAGAGATGCTTATCACTGAGCTATTTATAACAGTGCAAATTTACACGTGACCCAAATACTAACAACACAAGATGCATGTTATTTAGATGCATTTATACAGTGGGATCCTGCACTTCATTTACAATGATCATGTGGGTGATGCATATTCATTGTCATGACCATCAGCTTATCCATCTGTCTTTCACCTGTCTTCCTCAAGGATAGGGGGAAAGCCTGGCCATTATCTATCTATCTATCTATCATTTATCTATCTATCTATCATCTATATATCTATCATCCATCTGTCTATCATCTATCTATCTCTATCTCCTCTCTTTTATATTTTTCTATCATACCCATTCATCATTTGTCTACTGTCTATTACTGATCACTTATCTACTGTCTGTCTGATCCAGGGATTGTTTCCAGGTATTATTGCCTGGCTTCTTGTCTGCAGCATCTTAATAGTAACAACCATAGTGGCAACCAGATATGACAGGAGACAAACATACCTAAAGTACATGCAGCCCATGTTAGAATCATAAAAGAACAGAAAATAAAAATGAGAGAAAAAACCCAAACAAACAAAGCCATTGGAGAATCTGCTTACAGAAGCAGGAACATGTGTAACATGGCTTAGGTATCTCCATCTAAAATAGAAAAACAGACCACTCTGACATTTGAGGAATGCGTTTCAATTTTCCGTGAATTTCACATATGTAAAACTCCTTGTTCCTCAGAGATGCCTGATAAATCAGAGTCAGAGCTGGGAGGGTCTGTGTCTCCATTGTACAGAAAAAACTGAAACAGAGAAGTTCACCACTCTTGTGAGGTCACACAGTAAGTGGCAATGGTGGGATTTGAACCCATGTCTGGTAATGTGAACCCATGCGTGGTAACATGTAAATGCACCCCAGGGAGAGACAGAAGGTCATGTATGTTCAGCCTCATCTGGGACCTGCTGCTTACCTGTTGGCTGACTGAGCAAGGCATGAACCTAGAGGCCTAAACTCTTTGGCACTATGTGGTCTACTCTTATGGTCAATGCTTGCCCTGGTTTCCCTGCCAGCTTGGCTCAGATCCTGCCAGCAGCATCATATTTCCACTCTTCTTCTGCCCCTAGTTCCCAGCTGTGAGTCCCAAACAAACATCCCATACTCCAAACTGCCTCAGCAGCTGCATCCAGAGAAGCCACTGCCACCACTGGCCCCTGGAGCAGTCTGGGGAAAGAGGCGAGAGGATGGGACAATAGAGCAACACTGGCTGCCCAGTTGGCAATAAAGATTAGTGATGGTGGAACATGAAGGCCCTGTCACACAGTGGTAGCCCAATTGTGACAGCCATGCTGGAGTAACCTGGGTAGGAAGCGTGCCAGACAGAGGGAATACTTCAGGTAGCAGGGGGTGGCATAGAGGGTCACTGAGATGGACAGCGAAAATAGCAACCACAGGTAAGTAGACTGGGAGGCTATTGCCGGAGAGCTTTGGTGCTTTACAGCAAGAGAACAGAGGCCAAGGGCAGGCATCCAGCACTTCCTCCTGGGGTGAAAGCCACAGGCCCTCACTGGCTGTGCGGAGAAGTTGCCATCCCCTGTGGCAGAGGGCAGACCTGGCCCAAGGCTCAGAGGGGCTCAAATTCAAAGGCAATTGGTTATGCCAGGATCAGGACCCAGGCACATGAGATAAGGTCATCTGGGTGGTGTCTCCAAAGGTGCTGAGTCCCCAGATCCTTCTGAAGATTCTGAGGCTGCAGACATGGTCTTCTCCATTCCTGGGCTCCCTCATCTCTGGCTTCCAGCTGGGTCTGCCCAAGAGAAGACATGGAGAAGGGAAGGGGGAGATGTTGGGTGTGTGTTCCTCCAACCTGCTCTAGGCTGCCTGTTGACAATGGCTGTTCTGAGGACCTTTTCCTTCAATGACAGCCCTCTCCAAGTCCACGTAGTACCATCTCTCCTCTGTCACTTTAAGCTTACAGATGGAAACCTTTTCTGAAAGTCTTTAGTAACCTCCATTCTTAATTCTCATCCCTTGAAAATATCTCTTCAAGACCCCTTTGAGAATTCTACTGATTCTCAGCTGACATTCACTATAAAATCCACAGTGGGCTTTGGCATCATATAACCTTGGGTTTCAGTCCACCATCCTGATTTAGACACTGAATTAGCTATTAAACCTGTTTAGTCCTCTCAATTTTCTCTTCTGTAAAATGGTCTCATTGATTGGTCTGCACTACTTTTACTAAATGACATAACTTACATCAAGGGTTAAGCATTGTGTTGGCAACAAGAAGTACAATATAGATGACTGCAATGATAGTTTATTGTTTTTACAGTGTACAACATCACACCCACAATTTCATCTGATTCCTACAACAATCCCAACAGACAGGATGTATTTATTACTAGACCTATTTATCAGGTGATGAACTGAGGTTCAGAGAGGTTTGGATGCCACTGAGGTCCCACAGTGAGTTAGGTGCAGTGACCTTGAAAGTTATTTCCATATGCTTCTCCACTCTTGCCTTCTCTCTGTTCTTCCAGTGTTAACCATACATGGCAGAGACTGGTGAATGGTGGCCCACTGCCTGACTCACATGGCTTGAGACTCAAAACATTTTACAAAATCGAAAGGGTAATACTTCATGACATGTGGAAATACTATGAAATTTGGATGTAAGTGTCCATAAACAGTTTTATTGAGACACACGGCCACACTCCTAACGTTTAAGGTGGCTTTCATTTGACAGTGGTAGAATTTAGCAGTCGCAACAGAAATTGCATGGTTCATGAAGCTAAGGCACTTATTATTTGTCCTTTTAGAGAAAGTTGCATGATCCCTGGGATAGGAAATTGCTTCTCCAAATCCTCTTGTATTTGCCAGTGTGGCCTGCTCTGGCAAGGAAACCCAGGGAGTGGCACACTATTACTCCCACTGACACTGGTAGTAACTCCCACATACTGGACTCCTACTGTGTGTCAGGCTTTTTTGGTTCAACAACTCTCCTCTCTCTCTCTCTCTCTCTCTCTCTCTCTCTCTCTCTCTCTCTCTCTCTCTCTCTTTTGGTACCGGGGATCGAACTCATGACCTCATGCTTGCCAGGCAGGCACTTAAGCCACTGAGCTAAATCCCTGGCCCATCTCTCTTATTTTTTTAAGATAAGGTCCTCATAAGTAGTTCAAGATGGCCTTAAACTCATTATGCATCCCAGGCTGGCCTTGAACTTGCAGCAATTCTCCTGTCTCAGCCTTCTGAGTGCTGGGATTACAAGCATACAAAACCATGCCCAGCTCAATATCTCATTTAATCTTTACAACATAGCTGTATTCTATCCATTGTACAGACATGGAGAACAATGTTCTCAGAGCTGAAGTGATTTACCTGAGATCACATAATAGGGGTGTGGTAGGGTTTAAGATTGAATTTAATCTTTTTGACTGTACAGCAACTATGTTTTTGATTAAACCTCACCTCTCTGCAGAAAACAAGCCCAAATGCTCTGTGTTGAGTTGTCTGTCAACCCAGAGGGTTATAAACAGAGGCTTTCTTGAAAGACTTATTGCTTTCAACCACATCTGGCCCATATTTCTGTCCTGCAGTGATATCTTGGGCTAATTCTGCAGCTTTCTGGTAATGTCTAGTTAGTAAAAGGGCAGACCACTCTTACTCAAAGCTCCAGACATAGGCTGATTTCTATATTTCATCTTCTCTCCAGGATAGGCTGGGCTGCAGCTCAAGGTCTTCATGGCCAGTGGAACAAGATTTTCTCTCCTCTCCAAGTCCTTTGCATGGAGTGAGACAGGGAATCTTGTCTGGCATTGGGCCAGATGCCGGCATTCCTCTATCAGGGTTCAGCTCCGGGCTGTAAGGTGAGAAGAGGGATAGAGAAATCACATGTCTTTTTACAGAGATCCTCTCCTGGGTGGACCAGAGGGTCCTGGCTTCCCTCCAGCTTCATCTGGATCCAGCGGTGAGCTCTGATCCTGGAAATGTTTCCCCGTAGATGGTGAATGTGTATTTCTCATGAAACATTCCATTTCACCCAGACACCCTCCATACTCCATACTCGAGAGCCCCTTTCAGAGGAGCTCTGGCTTTTCTCCTCCTAGCTGCCTGTAAGCAGAGCATACATTTTTATTCATAAATGTGAGGTAAATTTCTAATTGTAAAAATGTGTTCCTTTCCAGAACCAGAACAAATTGACTTTAGAGATGAGTTGGGTCAGCATAACACATCTTACTGAGCAACTCTTACGTACCATATATTTCCTATCAACTTTCCACAACTGACTGGCCCTGGAAATCCATCCCTCTTTTCCTTTGTCTACTTACTTCTCCATAATTTGTCACCCTTTGTTAAAATGGCATATAAGCTCCAAGTCTTGCAGCTTTTTGGGTTTTTATTTCTTTTCTGTGAAGCCTCGTGCACATCGATAAAGTTCTAGAGCTTTCCTTCTGCTATTCTGTCATTTAATTCGTAAGTCCCCAGAAAAAGACAAGAGGATACCAGAAAGGGCTTTCCTACTCTATATACCCAAATTCCCAGGGACAAATGCAGTTGCCTGTGACCCAGATGGCTCCTAGTGGAGGACCAGAGAGGGCAGCACTGGCAACAGCATGGCCAGTTCCCTCCTGGGTCTTGACCCATTGCTTAGCCTCTGCTTGGGTGACATTGGGAGTGGAGAGGAGGTGCCCACTTCCTCTTCAATGAGAAAGGGAGGCGAAAATCCCCTTTACTGTGAACACCGTGCTTTCCAGAAGGCCAAGGGCTCCAGTGTTTGTCTTGTCTCACTCACATGGGTGATCAGGAGAAGTCAGTTCTGCCAGCCCCTGTGCAGGCTCTGATGGAGAGGACTGGCCCATTCACATGGCTCTCTTTAGAATGAAGGGTAATCAGTATTTTCTATGATTTGAATTTGGGTGGTTCTCCTCAATGTCCCTGTAAAGCCTTGGTCCCCAGGTAGTACTTTGAGGTAGAGCCTGGTGGGAGGTCCATAGGTCACTGTGGGCATGTCACCAAGGGGATTGTGGCACCCTGTTCTGTCCTCTTTCTCTTTTTGCTCCCTGGCTTATGGGATGAATGGTTTGCTCCACCATGAACTCCCACCATGAGGTGTCCTCCCAGTGCTAGTGGGGCCACTTCACCTTGGCCTGTGCCCTCCAGGACTATGAAACCAAATAAGCCTTTTGTATTTTTAAAGTTATTTGCCTTGAGTATGTTCTGATAGTGACTGAAAGCTGTTATTTTCAATTGTTGACCCAAGGGTCAAGTCTAAAGCAATATGAAGGTCCCTTTAAAACATTCATTTTAGAAGGTTATTCCTGCAAAATCTGAGAAGCACTACAATTTACTAAATATCAGTTGATGTGTTTTTGTATGTTTTTCTCCATTCACCTTTCACTGATACCCAAGGTCTCAGAATTTTATTTTATTTCCCTCTCCAAGCCACAACAAAACAGAAGTAAGACTCTGGAAATCAGAAAATGAACCAGGCCTCTTGCCTCCCTGTCCACTGTCTTTCTATTAATAAGTATTTATTGTATTTCCTGACTGGCATTCTTTCTTTTGGTAACATTAAGAAAAATTAAAGAAAAATTCATATAATGTAAAATCCATCATTTTAACCACTTGAGAATATATAATTCGGTCACTTCCAGTGCAGTCACAATGCTGTGCAATCATTACCACCATCTAATTGCAGGACTTTTTACCACTTTAAAAAAGAAACCCTGTGCCCCCTTACAGGCATTTCTCTTTCCTTCTTCTGCCCATTTGCAGCACAAATAATCTAGTTTCCCTCTCCATAGATTTGCTTATTCCAGACATTTCTCATACAGTCACACATCACTGGATAACAGGGACACATTCTGATAATGCACCATGAGATGATTTCATCAGGGTGTGAACATCACAGAAAGTCCTTACACAAACTGTGACAGCTATCACACCACCAGGTGATTTAGTCCCATTGCCTATGCCATCCATCTTTGACAAAAACTCATATCCCACAGCACGTGAGTGTGTATGGAAGCACACCACATGTGGTGTTTTGTGTCTAGCAACACGATGTTTTCAGAGTTCTTTCAGGTTGTTCTATAGGTTGGCACCTGGTTCATTTTTATGCTCGAGTAACACTCCATTGTATGGATCTACTCCATTTTGTTTATTCAGTCATGTGTTGATAGATATTTGGGTGGTTTCTTTTTCTTTTTCTTTTTCTTTTTCTTTTTCTTTTTCTTTTTTTTGCTATGATGAATAAGGCTGCTTTGATCACTTGTGCTGCAACACTTATTTCCAATTATCTTGAGTACGGACCTGGGAGTGAAATTGCTGGTTCATATGGTAACTCTATGTTTAACTTTTTAAGGCTGTGCCAAACTAGTTCCCATAGTGACTTCACCATTTTAAATTCTCACCAGCAATGTATGAGTTTGATGATATTTTTGTTTTTCTTCAGAAAACCAGCCTCCTCTTTGAGTTCATGTGATTCAGAACATATATATTCTGATATATGTATATCATCATACCTTATATATTATTTATACATATGTTTTATGTATACACATACACATGTATGCATACACATATACAGATATAATTAATTATTTTATTGAGGTAAAATTGGCAAATATTATGTATTCAACCAACCCTTTATATTGAGGATTCTGCATCTGAGGATTCAACCAACTGTGGACTGAGTGTATTGAATTAAAAAATGCAGCTGTACTTAACATGTAGACTTACTTTTCTTGTTGTTTTTCCCTAAACAATACAAATTACAGCTATTTACATAACACTTCCATTGTATCATGTATTACAGAATACAATCTCTGTAAATCATCCAGAGATGATTTAAAGTATATGAAAGAATGTGTGTATGTTATGTGCAAATCCTATACCATCCTATATAAGAGAATTAAATATCCTCAGATTTTGCTGTCTACAAAGGGTCATGGAACCAATCCCCAATTGAAATGTATAATGTGATGTTTTGCTATACATGGCCACTGAGACATAATTGCCACAAGCAAGCTAATTAACCTATCATTCACATCACATATTGATCCCTCACTTTTTTTGGTGAGAACACTTAAGATCTACTCTCTTAGTAAATTTAAAATATGCAGTGTATTGCTAACTGTAATCATTGTGCTATGCATTAGATCTCCAGAATTTATTCACCTTCTTACTGAAAGTTTGTGTTCTTTGACCAACATTACCTTATGTTTCCCACCCTGAGCCCCTCAGATGAGATCAGCCTTCACCTCCTCTCCCCTGGGGTGGGCATCTCAGCAGGACCTTGCCCTCATCCTGTGCCAAGGTGCCACTCCAGGGATTGGTGGAGGTCAGAGGCAGATCCAACTCTGACTACAGAACAGGCCCTAGACTTTTGTTACTTGGGCCAATAAATCCATTACACTTTTTATTTACTAAGCCAGTTTGAATTGGGCTTCAGTCACTGGCCAAGTAACCACCCTGAAGAATTAAGATTTGCTTGTTTAAAATCTCCCTGGAGGATTTGCCATGTGTGTTGCAGTTATTTAGAGTCAGCTCCATCCTAGGTTGAGCTCCAAAACAGCACTGGGGCTGAATTCATGCTGGAGGGCAGGATGGTGCCAGTGAGCAGAGACGGGGCTTGCAGACAAGGGGAACTTCTGACCACAGTGTTATTCCATGACCTCAGAGCTGCAGTAAGAAGAAGCAGAGAATGTGAATGAAGAATCACCCAGTGCAATAAAAGTAACCCTGCCTCCCCACTGGAGTAAGAGCCTCCTCCAACAGGTTTTGCTTCTACTCTGGTAGCCCTTTCTTGCTGATATTTGACATGGTTGTTGTCTAGTATTATTCTCTCATAAGGCTGAGGTTGGCTTGCCTGATGAATGGGAGGGACACATGTCCTCCATAATCTTGGCCCAGCTGTGGTTACTGGGCTCTAGGATGGCTCCCAAGATAATAAGTCACTATATCATACTTCCCTCCCCTAATCAGGAAAATGAAAAGAAACAGAGGAGGAATAGCAGTTAAATTCTTGGGCCTGGAGTCTTGAAGATTTGGGTTTGATATTCTAAACCAATGCTTGTTTGCTGTGTGACCTTGAAGAAGGCACTCAACTTCTCTGACTCTCAGTTTCTTCATCTAAAAAATGGGAATATTGATATTGTTTATTTCTCATGATTGGTCTGAAGAGTGGTGATTGCTAATACTGCATGCTCTTTACAACAGCTCCTTTAGGTAGATTATCTTCTTTCCTCCTACCATCCCAGTGAGCTAAGAATCATTTGTTCCATTTTGAAGATGAAGAATCTACATCACGAAGGGGTTAAGGCATTCACTGTGAGCTACCCAATTAATGAAGGTTGGAAATGGGGTTCAGACAATGGCCATCAGCCCCAGACAATTGCTCTTGCCATTGTGCTTAGCAATATACCTCCTTTAATCATCTTAATGACGTTGTACATAGGAGAGATTATAAGCTTGTCCTTTAGAGGAAGAAACAGAATTTCAGAAAGCAACAGGGCCAGAACTCAAATGCAGGTCTACTACTTCTTGCATGACCTACACTTCTGTGCCTCACAAGGCCTCGTCTTGTTCTGATATTCAGAAGCCCAGCCGGGCTTAGGAAGTTGCATTGTGGTGCCCTGGTGAGATGATCTGGAAGCACCGCCTTCTGACTACTCTGTGAAAATCTACTTTTGGGTTGTTTGTTTGTTTTGTTTTTCAAGCTTCTTTTTCTAATGCCTTTTCATCCAAATCAGAATCTGCATCTCAACAACGAAACATTAAATATCGTTTAAAATTTATTAACTGTGGAGAATGAACAGGCCCCAACACCCCTAGTGACCCTGACCGCTCTCCAAGGTGCTGAAACGTTAGCGGCTGCCCCAGCTTCTAGGGCTTCTCCCACTGGAAGAACCCTTGTCTCAGGGCACCCACCGCTAATGGGCCGGTACCACATTGGCGCAGAGTCCTCTTCTGGCTGCCGTGGGTGCTGTCATCGGGCTGGCTCCCACCCCGGTAGTTGTAGTCAGGTTGAGCTCTCTGTTCATTCAAACTGCCCTTCCTGAGATCCACAAAGAGGTCAGGAAGTAAACCAAAGAGAGGATCAGGCATCTGAGCACCTTCCAGCATCTCTGTATCCACCAACTTTGCCCAGAAGTCCTCACTTTTAGTCTAACACTACAACTGTTACTACCACTATTATTATTACTATTAATACTACTGTTATCTCTAATGTTTGTTGAGGGATTATAAAGTGCACTTTATAATTGTATCCTCACCACCCTTCAAAACAAGCAAGCTCTTCTCAGAAAACTGAGACTTAGGTATACAAACCCATAGATTTAATGAAGCTTCAGTGCTGGGATTCAAACATGGCGCACCTGTCTCCAGTAACCAAGACCCTAATCACTGTACTCTCCCAGTGGGTGGGAGTCATCTTTCATCTATTTCATCTATTTTTTTTCTGCCCAAATAGTTTGTGTATTCTTGCTCGGTGTGGAAACTACTCTGTCCAATTGCAAGAAAAGTCCTGTTAGGAATTTGATTGCTGTTGCAGTAAATGCGTAAATTAACTGTGGAAAGAGCTACATGTTTGCAACATGCAGTAACAAAAGCCATTTCTCTTATTTCTCCAGGTTCTTAGAAAAGTATCCCCCAAAGCACTGATGATTATTGAGCCTATTTTATATGAAGGGAATACAATGCTACTTTTGAGAATGAGGGAGAGAGGGAGCAAGTGTGAGAGAGAGACAAAGACAGAGATAGAAAAGGACGGCTTGAGATTAGAGCTTGAGAGTCCATCTCTACCCACTTTCTTGATCTGCAACCTAGACAAACTATTCAGCCTTTTTGAGTCTCACTTCATACATTTATGTAATGGAGCTAATATCTTCTTCCAAGAATTGTTGTGAAGGTTGAGTGAGTCAAAGTTTGTGAAGAACTTAAGGCAGATCCTGGCACATGGTGCCTAGCCCTGAACAGAAAAAAAAATCCCTTTAATTGTACTGTTTGTTAATATTATTATTAGGTCTTGTGCTACAAGTTACTTAAGTTTTGATGTAGTGTAGTGATAATGTAATTTTAGTGTTGCCATTAAAAAAGGAAATATTAGAGTTTTTTATTGCAATATTTTTGGTGTGCTACAGATTGAACTCAGGGCCTTGTACATGCTAGCATACACTTTTTATCCAAGTTAGAATCTACATCTCAACAATAAACCATTAAATATCATTTAAAATTCATTAACTATGGAGAATGACCATGCCTCAATACCCCACTGGGATATCCCCTCCCCTATTATGACTTCTATATAGTTTTTGTTCATTTGTTTATATTTTGTGGTTCAAACCTTGGCTCTTATGCATGCTAAGTAAATGCCCTGCTACTGGGCTATAGCCCTAAGCCTTCTATATAGTTCTTGAATATAAACTCATTTTAGAAAGTACCTATACTAAGTCTAGCCACACTTACTCTGCTACTGTAATGGCAACTTCTTAAATCCCTAATGAAGTAGTTTTTGTTTGTGCTGTATTAGGGCTTGAATCCAGGGCTTTTGCACTGAGCTATATTCCCATCCCTTCTTAATATTTTTTTTAATTTTGACATAGAGTTTTACTAAATCACTATGTTACCCAGATTGACATTGAACTTACAATTCCCCTATCTTAGCCTTGCAGAATACTAGAATTCCAGGTGTGTGTCACCATGCCTTTTAATGAGCACTTATAGTATCAAAGTTTTTTTTTTGTAGCAGTAATTGAACTCAGGACCTTGTGCTTGCAAGGCACTTATGCCACTGAGCTATATCCCTGGCCCCTTGTATTTGGTTTCCTTTCTTTTTTCTTTTTTTTCAAGTATCATGCTAAGCCTTTTTACATAGCTAGCTCATTTATTTCTTACAATACGGCACTACTATTATTATCCCCATTTCACAAAATGAGAAACTTAGGCTGAAAGAAATTTTTTAAATGCTCACAAGCCAGTCAGTGGCAGAATGGGAATTGGATCTGGAACTCTGCTCCCTACAGTGCTCTTGGGCAAGGCAAGAGCATACACGTAAAATAGACACAGCGTGCAGCATGCCTAAGAGAAGTTTGGGGACAAAATCTCTGGTGGAATTTTCTGTGATGTTGGCAGGCACCAGCCCTGACCCTCTTTAGCCTCCTTCTTCACTATTATTCTGCCACCTCTGCCCAGCTCTGTATTGGTCTTCATTCATGTCCTTGAATGTGTTATGATCTCTCCTACCTCAGGACCTTGGCCCATGCTGTTTCCTCTACTTGGAATGATCTGCTTCTGGTTTGCCCCATGCCTTGCTTTGACACGAGCGTAAATGTCTCTGATCCAGAGGGCTGTGGTAGCCATGGAAATGCACTGTCTTGGTCACTCTCAGAAGGACCAGCTGCAGTGACTTTGGTGACTGCCAGCCTCACACTCCTGCCTGTTCTGCTTGTGTGGAGGGACCCATCATCACACTCACAGCGAGAGTGCATGGCCTCCAGGCTGTTCCCCGTTGGTGACTGGCATGAACTAGGGAGAGGTTCCTGCCTGGCCCATTCCTGCCCAGTGAAGGACTCTGGGAATGGGTCTTGGCTTGAGTGTCCCCCCTGGCCTCACCAGAACTGCTGTGACCCGAGCCCCTCCTAGTGATCCTTCTTTCCTCTCCCCTTTCACAGGTCTCAGGCCCACTTCACTGTCTGAAGCCTTCCCTGTCTCCTTACAGTTCTTTTTTTTTTAAATTCATACATTTCCCCTAAAAATAATCTCTTGCACATCTAATTATGTTTGTTTGGTTTTTGGAGAATTCAATTCGACATAGAGACTCTCTGACCATACTGTGTGTTCCCATCATGTCCCCTTTGATAT
Organism: Dolichotis patagonum; assembly: GCA_004027295.1. Classification (NCBI taxonomy): domain Eukaryota; kingdom Metazoa; phylum Chordata; class Mammalia; order Rodentia; family Caviidae; genus Dolichotis; species Dolichotis patagonum. Next base: position 17,193 of record PVJX010034324.1, read on the forward strand.
TTATCTTATGCTGACTATGACCTCTTGGGGTCTGAATTCTTCCTGTGGGCTGGGTGCAGAGCAGCGATCTGGCACATGTGTGACAAGTTTGTTAGACAAAAATAGAATCTTGGGTGGTACTTCCAAGGAAGCCTGATGGGTGCTGCTCCTCGTCTGTCTGAGGTCATGAAGGGTGGTCCATATGTCATTTGGGACCCCAGGGACACAACCGTATGTGAGGCCATACACAGAGACATTCTCCTCCCAGCTGAGAATGTAAGAAATAGCAGCATGGCACTCACTGCCTCTTTTCCTAGGATGGAGATGAAAATGGAACGCAATCCTTGTTAAACCTCCTGGCCCAAAGCAAATAGAGGAGATGATGCAATCCTGATTTATTTTCTTCTGTTTTCTTTCTTAATTAGGCCACCCATATGTAGCTACTTCCACACGGGCATCTCTGAATTTGACCCATAACAACTTAGAGAAGAATTCAACATTGCTATTCTTCTCTAAAAATATAAATCCATCTCAAAAACACTAAGAAGCAAGATGGATTATATTGAAGATATCATGAAGAGATTTATATCCTTCTCTCTACCAAATCCAGACTCTTTTCTGCTTTCTTGACAAATTCAGCCCTTGGCCTTGAGTTTGCATAGCCTGATCTGCAAAACCAAGCTCTGTAGTCAATAGCTCTTCCTCCTTAGAAGGCATCCATGTGTTTTCAGGGGGAATTCTCATTCCCTACTTCAAAGAGCTTATCAAATCAGACAACAAAAGAAGTCAACGAAGGACCCTGGCAATAATCCGCTATCCAAAACAACACAGGATTAGAGGTGGATGGATAAATGGGTATATGGACAGTATGGTGGATTGACAACTGGTGGCCAACTTGTAACACTCAGCTGAACTGAATCAGCATGGTGCTAGGTGTGGAGGGCTAACAGCATCAAAAGGAGAACTGGAGAGGAAGAGGTGGTGCTATTGATTGTCCTGGAAAAGCTTGTTGAGCTGGTTTTCCTGATATGAGCTTGGATGTTCTCATCATTGGAGGAGCTAGGGAGGAGCTCTGGTTTTCCTGATATGAGCTTGGATGTTCTCATCATTGGAGGAGCTTCATTATCACTGAGGATGGCTGTGGTACTTTTTGGTAGAGTTCTGATCCTTACTTTAAGTATGACTTCCTGGCTCCAGTCCAGATCCTTCAGCCTGCTGGCATAGATCCTTCATCCCACTGGCACAGACTTTCTAGCTTCCACTGCTGATCGTTGGGTCTTCCCAGCGTGGATCCTTGGTACAGACCTGAGTAAGACATTGTCATGGGCTCTAGGTTTCCAGCTGGGAAACTGAAGGACAATGCAATGGAATCCAGGCCCTCAGCTGGACTCTTTGGGTTTCTAGTGCATGGACAGATCTCACGCACTGTTTTCACATTGACTCTTTGTTTGACAATTGTAAAATAATTCTATGAATTGTTTTAATTCTATTAAATTGTTTTCCTTGCAAATCCTTACTACAACAGATGGCTAGGTGAATGGAAGGATGGATGGACACAGTTAAGCAGGTACCTGAAGACTTCGAGTTCTGATTCAAACACTATGTTTAGTGTTTAGCATAAACACATTTTATCTTCACATCTAACAGGAATTGGGGCAGACATCACTGGTTGTTCACCCTACAACCATGTCCAATCCTTTTATCCATTCCCTACATCATAACATAAGAAACCAGATTTGAGTTTCCCAACCTCTTTGCAACTAATATTGGCCTTAGGACTACGTTTGTCTACTTGCATAGAGGGGAAAGTTTGTAGGAGGCAGGTTGGAACCGTTTTCCTCCCTTATGAAAGGAAGGATATTGGGAGAAGGACCCACTTTCTCCCT
>PVJX010034325.1:0-19046 GCA_004027295.1 Dolichotis patagonum
CTTACTCTGCTGGAAGTAGAGACTATGCATTCTCTAGATGGCTGAGTCAAGTGTAAAGGTTTACACTAGGAAAAAAACTACATTACAGTAAAAGGCACATTGCCAAGAACAATGAGGTGTGTCTGAAATGAGAATTTTGAGTATTTGGAAGGGCACTGATGTATCTTACTGTAATCAAGTTTTTGACTTAAACATTCACTATAGTTTTGAGTCAACCGGGGTGGCGAATGCCTGTAATCTCAGCACGTGGGAGGCTGAGACAGGAGTATTGCTGTGAGTTAAAGGTCACTCCGGACTATACAGTGAGTTCAAGGACAGACTGGACTATACAGTGAGACCCTTTCTCAAAAAACAAAAACAAAAAACAAAAACCCAATGTATTTATGATCATCTCTCATTGATCAAAGGTTTATAGCAACTTATATCAAATAAAAATATTACAGTGTGTCCTTTTATTTTTACCACATCTGGCACCTTGCAACTTCTGGCTCCTCCCTAACATCAAAATGACCATGAAAGTTAATATTTTAATTAATATAGGCATCAAGGCAGTCACAGTAGTACAATTAAAGACACTCATGGACAAGGTCTTCCAGACTGCCTCAGAAAGTGTCAAGAACGATGGGATCAAGTATGTTTGAAAACAGGGGGATTATTTTGAAGGGGATTAATGGTAATGTGTCTTTTAAAAGAATAATTTTTTAAAAATGTAAACATTCACTATATGGGTTAAAATGTAAACATTCACTATATGGGTTTAAAAATGTAAACATTCACTATATGGGTTTTTAAAAATAATTTAAAAAAATATATATATATATATGTATATATATATATATATTTTACCAGGGATCGAACTCATGACCACACACTTGCAAGGCAGGTGCTTATGCTGCTGAGCTAAATCCCTGGCCCCTCACTGTATGTTTTGATCACACCTTGTATGACTATTTCCAAAACCAGGAGCCAACATAAACCCTATTCTTTGTAAATTACCCAGCCTCAAGTAATTCTGCTATAGCTACAGAAAAGTGACTTCAGAATTTTCAAGGAATAGCAGCAATGGTATGGGAAGACTCAGAAAACAGCATATTGGGTCCTTGCTCAAGAAAGAAGCTCTGCCTAAACCTGAAAATGTCTAGGTTGAACCCAAGGCCTTGCACTTGATTGGCAAACACTCTGCCTTGGGCCAGGGATTTAGCTCAGTGGTTTAAGCGCCTGCCTGGCAAGCGTGAGGTTGTGAGTTCAATCCCCGGTACCAAAAAAAAAAAAAAAAAAACACCACTCTGCCTCTGAGCTACATCTTCAGCCTGAGAGAGTTTTTATTCATTCATTTGTTTTTTAAGACAGGGTCTTACTGGATAGCCCAGGCTGGCCTCTAATTCCCAGCGATCTTCATGTCTCAGCCTCCTGAGTGCTGGGATTGCAGGCTCTGAAAGAATTTTTAAATGGTAGAAATGTTTTATGGTGACAGAAAAGATCCAATAGAAAAAAAAAAAAGACAATGTGGAAGTTAGAAGGGAGAATTGAGAATTGTTAGAGCAATCGTTGCTTCTGAGAAATGGGCATCAGTGCTAAGAAGTAAACGTAGAAGTTGCTCTTTGCCTGTTCTGCAGACAGTTCACCCACAGATAGTAGAAAGAAAGGAGAATAAGTGGCTGCAGCTGGTAGGTGAGAAGAGGGCAGGATAAAAACCTGTTCTCTTCTTTTTTTCAGGGATCAAACTCACAACCTCATGCTCGGTAGGCAGGCACGTGTTCCACTGAGCTAAATCCCTGGCTTGAACTTGTTCTCTTCTGAATGCTTCTGGTTTCTCAGTGAAACAAGAAGCAGGCTCATCATCTGAGAGTGATTTGGGAGGGAGCAGTGTTGCGGGGTGCTGAGAGGATGGAAATGGAACAGTCGCCTGGGAGAGCAGGAGCATGAATGGTCTGGGAAGCTGCAGGAGGATTGAGGGCCACATGAATGGCCCAGGTTAGGGTAGTGACCGTGACTTTAAAATGACAACATAGCTGTGTGTTTTCTCTCTAGTTGTGTTCATCTGTGCAGTATACAGAAGCAATGTCAAGGGTTGAGATTTAGCTGGGCTTGAGCTCAATCTTTGACAGCTCCCTTCCTTTTGTGGATACGAAATGAAGATTGTACAGCATCGGTGCAGAACAGTGGGGGGAATGAAAACTTGATGACAAATTATCCACAGCCTGGTTGTATTTGTCAAGATCTGATGGGGAGAATGGTCTTAGCTAGGTGGTTCAGCAGGAGGAGTTTAACACCAAGGTCTTGGGTTCAACTCCAGCACTGTAAAAAAGAAAATTAAATAATAAAAATTATCTCTTAATTCTATCTCCCTCTCTAGGCACTGCCCCACTTAGACACTGCCCACTATTCCACTTTCTTGGAACTTGCAAATTCTTCAATAAAGTTGTTTCTGCTTTCTTTCTCCTCCCATTCTTTCTGCTGCCCCACCACTGCCAAAACTGCTCTTTACAAAATCACCAATAACTTCTCATTGCTAAATCTAATGGTCATTTCCTAGCCTTCATCTTGCTTCACCTCAGCATTGGGCACAGCAGGTTTTCTCTGCTCCCCAGTCTCTAAATGTTGGCGCACCCAAGACTTGTTCTTTGGAGCCTTTCTTTTTTCCGCCTACACTTCATTATGTCTCATGACTATAAATTCCAGCTTCACGTCTCTTGGTGCCCACATTTTGACCTCCAGTCTCAGCCTCCCCTCTGAGCTCCAGATCCACATATCCAACTGTCTATTCAACATCTCTACTTAGACACCTAACAAGTTTCTCAAACTTATTAGTTATATGTTTCTCATAACATATCCCAAACCAAACACCTGATAAACCTTTGATCACCATTTCTCTTTGGATGGGGACCGATGCTCTTCGGAATATATCCAGAAACTGCCTACTACAATCCTGACCCACGGTCTGTAATTTCATGCTGAGATTGTTTCACTAGTTACCTATCTCATCTCCCTACTGTTACTCTCACCCCACTTCACTCTGTCCTCAACACAGGCACCAGACAGATCCTTTTTACACATGGGCCAAGCCACACTGCTCCCTAACTCCTCACAAAGAAAAGCTAAAACAGTTTCAGTGAGTATAACTGTCAACATTCTGGCCCTGGGATCCCTCTAACGTCATCTTTCTCTCACGCGTTCTTTTCTAACTACACCTCTTTGCTGCCTGGACCACTCCAGGCTTGCTGCTAGCTCAAGGCCGTTGCATACACGATTCCTTCTGCCTCGGATGTTTTCCCCCTGAAGTCCTTCCTCCTTCGTGTTATTACTAAAATATTACATTCTCAAAATGAACATCCCCAACCACTCTATGTCAAATTGCATATGTCCCTGGCAACTGTCATCCTCTCGTTTAATTTTCTACTTATTTCCATTTGCTACACTATATTTGTAGCTTATTCTTCACTATTGCCTTTCCCCTACTAAAGTGTTAACTACATCCGGTCAAAGGATTTATTTGAATACCACATGGCACATTATGTAGATAGTAAATATGGCTGAATGAATGAATGAGGCCGCAAAATTAAACTTCCCTGAATCCTTCCCGATTTCTGGGCTTAGTATGAAAGGTTTTTTTTGTTTTGTTTTGTTTTTTGGTACTGGGGATCAAACTCACAACCTCGCACTTGCCAGGCAGGTGCTTAAGCCACTGAGCTAAATCCCCGGCCCAGTATGAAAGTTTTTTAAAAATGCCTTTCTGGTTAAATGAGTTCAAGTTGAGTTTTCTTATACATGTAGCAAAAGCCAGCCAAATGCCCTTGTGTTATCTTGTTTAACCTGCACATTGATTCTGAGAGTTGAGCTTATTTACTAATGGGTAAATTAGTAAATAATTTTACTAATTTTAGGCCATTGACTTCTTTTCCTGGATAAACACAGCTCTTGTCTCTGAGAGATAAAGATACATGCTAGAGGTTAGAAAGGTAGATGAGTCACAAAGCCCAGATCCCCAGCCATCTAACCAATGCCCAAAGGATGACTGACTCCTACCCGAAGTACAACCGGGACAGAGCTGAATCGAGATTGTAGGAATGGAAAGTCTGGGGGGCATCAGGAAGTGCCACGCAACAGACACACTGTCAAAACACCCACATATTAAATGACAAAATAACGAGGTCTGTCCTCCGTGCCTCTGTGTTCAGAAAGCCTGAGTCATTTTTCTTTGAGGTGTTAGAACTCAGACCAGGTCACTCTGCCGGCTTGAGAGCTCCTTGGACGGCTCTGGAATTCGGCACTGGGGCCAAGGCAGGAGTCCAGCAAAGAGGGTTTTGCAGACATGCTTTGTAAGGCCGTAGCTACACATACACGACTTCTCATGGGAAGTCGAGGTTGAGGCCACTGCTGCGCTGAGGAATGGGCCATGTCCTATGATGGCAGCCTCCTTCTCTGTAGTTGACCCCAAGCAGAGGTCTAGAAGTTGCTGCTAGAAACCTGGCTCTGGCTGTCGGAAGAAGTTAAGAAGGCCTGTCTGACGGCCTCAGAGACAAGAGCTGTGTTTATCCAGGAAAAGAAGTCAGACGTAGGCACGGAGTCCCCTGCCAGCTCCTCCCAGAAGTACAGGGCTAGGGGAGCAAGCTGGAGAAGAAACTGCTTCTCTAGGACGCAGCACGGCCCGGGGCCAGAGGCCAGGATCCAGCAGCTGCCCGCAGGTAAGGCTTTGAACGCACCCGGGAGACTCTAAGGGACTCGGACTTCCGGGCAGAGGACTGCAAGAGCCCGCCACCGCTGATTCGATGCAGGGGCGCCACAAGCGCACAGCTGAGCAGCCTTCCCGAGCCCGAGCCCGCTCTGGGGGGTGGCGGAGAATCAATAGTGCCTTTGTGCGACTGGTTTCCTAGTGACAAAGGCTGAAGAGTGGGCGGTGCGACCTAACGGCCTGGCCCCGTCCTGCGGACTGGGGATGCGACAGGGTGGAGGAGTTGCGGAGCAGACGGTCAAGGCTGGGGCTGGGGCTGGGGTGGTTCAGTGCACTCCGAGCGGTACGACTCCTTGGACAGACTTCAGGTGTCCTCGGGTCAGCTGTTCCGCTTGTCCCCCCACCTCATGCCAGGAGCAGAAGCGAGGCCCCCTTCCGACCCGCAGCAACTTGAGAAGGCAATTAGCGCCTTGAGGGAGGAGCCAGAGCCCGCAGGTGGGGCGAGGACTGAAGGAAGGGTGGCTCAGTCCGGGAAGCTAGGGCACGGGCAACTTGGACAGTGGAGGCAGGGAGTCTTGAGGGCACTAGATTAGATCCTGGAGAAGGCCCATCTAGGACGACAGTGTCAAGGGAAGAGTGCACAGGAGCGGGATTCGAGATCTGGGTCCGCGCTTGTGATCACAGGACCTTTTGTTTGCCCCAGTGTTGCCCTAGTTCTAATTAGTAACTATGACTCTAGTGGTTGTGTTGGGTCCCTGACTCTGAGGTGGGTGGGGGCATCCTTAGTAATACTGGGACAGTATGTCCTTGAGATCCGAGGCCTGAATCTGAAAATGTGACACACACACCCCCACCGGCCGCGTGCTCCATCCCACCCCCAGCCCCAGTCTTTGCCTGCTCAATCACAGGCCTTGAGCGCCACGAGTCTGGGCGCGGTGGCGGGGCGTCCGCGGCATCACCTAGCTCTGGATCCTCTTCTTTCCACCCAGCCCAGCTCCGTCCAGCCCAGCGGAGACGCTGGATTTGAACCCTGTGGGCCCTGCGGAATTTGGAACCTCATTAGCCCCACCCCACTGCATGTGGCTCTTGGAGAAAGCTGGCTACAGGACAGGGAGCGCGGAGCCGGGGACCCGCTGGGCGCGCTTCAGGCTGCTCCTGGAGCACCGCACCCCGGGCCCGCGCGCCTGCCCCAACGTGCTCACCCCGGACAGCATCCCGCAGTTCTGCATCCCGCCGCGGCTGGCGGACCCGGGCGGCACTGAGCCCCCTGCCGCGCGCAGTGTCCCCGTGGCCTGCTCGCTGCCACACCTGGCGGGTCGCGAGGGCTGGGCCTTCCTGCCCGAGAGCCCGCATACGCGCCGCCGCGAGTCCCTGTTCCATGCGCCGCCGCCCGGCCTGGCTGCGGGGCTGCCCCCGGCGCCGTCTCGACTGCACGTCTCGGCCCCAGACCTGCGGCTCTGCCGCGCCCCGGACAGCGACACGACCTCGTCGTCCGACTCGTCGCCCTTCAGCTCCCCACGGCACGGCACGGTTGCGGTTGCGGGCAAGGTCCCGGTCCGGCGCCGGCCGCACTCGCGGTCCCCGCAGGGGGCGCACTCCGCAGACGCCAGCCCGTTGGCGCCGCGCCGCCGCGGGGCGCCCTCGCCGCCGCTCTTCCACCTCGACTTCCTGTGCTGCCAGCTGCGGCCGGCCAAGGAGAGCGTGCTGCGCCTCGGGCCGCGCGGCGGGCAGCTGCGCCTCTCCGCCGAGTTCCAGGTGGCGCCCGGGCGGCTTCGCCTGCGCCTGGTGAGCGCGGAGGGCCTGTCCCGGCCGCGGGCCGGCCCGGGGAGCGGCGGTGGTGGCTGCTGTGTGGTGCTGAGGCTGCAGCCCCGCGTCCGGCCGCGCGCCCAGCGGAGCCGCGTGGTCAAGTGCAGTGCCAACCCCATCTTCAACCAGGACTTCTTCTTCGACGGGCTGGGCCTGCCAGACCTGGCCGCCCGCAGCCTGAAGGCCAAGGTGCTGGATAGGGGCGCCGGGCTGTGCAGGGACGTGCTGCTGGGGGAGTGCGAGACGCCTCTCATTGCCCTGTTGCCCCCCTTGAGTGCAGGGCTGGGCCCAGGGTCCTCCCTGGCGCCGACGCATCTCAGCCTGTAGCCTAAGAGGACAGCTTCCTCCAGAGATCACCGCTGTGCCCACCGTCCTCGTTCTCTTCATCCGTCTGCTGTGAATGTTTCCTAATAAAATGCTAAATCGCTTCCCTTGTTGGCACCCTGCACTCTTGGGTTTGCAGCCTTCCAGTTGTTTCTGTACTGCACCTGGCAAAAACGTTCGTTCTTCTGCTGGGTGTGGTGGCTCACGCCTGTAATCCCAGTACTTGGAAGGCTGACGCAGGAGGATTTTTGAGAGTTCGAGACCAACCTGGGCTACAAAGTTAGCTCAAAGCTAGCCTGAACGGCATAGTGAGACCCTATCTCAAAAAGACAAAGACCAAAAAAAGACATTAGTTCTGGTTGCCTGAGTTGGAATAGATGCACCTCTCTGATGGAGGAGCATCCGAATAACCTGAGATCAGAAATCCTGGAAGAGTGTTAAACATGCTGCGGCCTGGTCTCTGTCCCCAAGTGATGTCAATTCCAGAGGCCAGGGCTGGGTGGGTCCTGGGTTCATCCAGCAGGACCCCACACCTTCAAGAAGCCCTTTAATTGCAGAGTCACCAGTAAGAACTTGACAACAGCGGCCAATGCAAGCCACATGCCCATTAGGTCCCTGGGGCTGCACAGGGGACATTAGCTCTTTCTTCCCTCCAACCTCTTATACCTACATCTGTCCAGAAGACAAATGAAAGTGAGTTAGGAGATGTCAGGACTAACACACAGTGCCCTTTAACCACCGTGCCTCCTCTTCCCTCTCCCACACCTGTGCTGCCTCAGGGGGACATTTGGAGCCAAAAACCAGACAGCATTTGGGTACCTAATGACTGAGCTAGATGTCCCAGGGATGGAGAGCTGGGCATGAAGAGTGCCCAGAAAGACTCCCCTGATCAGAAGGAGAAGAGAGTGGAACATGAATAAAAATGTAGATCAAATTATGTTTACCTCCTACCTGAAAATCCCTGACGTCAGCAGTGACCTTCTGCTTTCTACCTTCACATTCTGAGGAACTGGTTCCTTTTGGCTCAGGCCAGGCATGGAGGAAGGAGGGAGGGAGAACTTCCTCCCTTACCCTTGGGTCCTTTGTTCACTTCCTTGTAAAACCTCAGGACCTTAGCACAAGCAGCTCTCAACCACACACACACACACACACACACACACACACACACACACACAGAGACAGAGACAGAGACAGAGAGACAGATTCATGGGCTCCTCAGTTCCTTCTCCCCAGTTAGGTCCCTACCACTGAGCTCAAAGCCAGGGAGATTTTTGCCCTAGATGTCCACTAGGTGGTAGCATTGACCAAAAAAACTACCATAAGCCTGACAGCTACGCAGAGACTCCTTTTTACGAATTGTTCTGACCATTTATCAGGGCATTTGTTCCTCCCTGCAACTCCCATAAGGGTGTAAACACTACTGTTATCCAATGTGACCTTGGGCCTAACAAAGAGTAGAATTTGAACCTAGAGAATCTGGCACTAGCGTCTGAATTCCTAATCACCTCTAATGCCCCAACTGCCAACTTCTGCCTCTCTCCTCCACCAGGTAACTCTGAAAGGGTCCTTGTTCCTCAAGACGATAGTGTCCAGTCATTTCACAGCGGGCAGTTTGAACTTGCATGTGTGAATTCTGGGAAGTCCACTCCTAAGTCTAGCTCTAGCCCTATCCCTGTACTGTGTTTCTACTTCAGCCCCCAAATCCTCCTACAACAACTCTCAGTGAGGGACTGGGTTCAAAAGGGTTTGTAAGGCAACTTCACATTCCATAATAGATACTTAGGAACGTTCTGTGAGGTGTCAGCAATCAAAACAAAGGGATCGGACAAGTTACAAAATGAACCAGTAAAAATATGAACAATGTTAGTAGGTGATATGTAATAGAAAAAAATAAAGCTGGAAAGGGAACAGAAAAAAAGGGGTGAGATAGATAAAGAGAAGATTAGAGGAATGGAAAAGCAGGAGGGAGGGAATAAAACACTTTTTTTTTTTTAAGGTTTTTTGAGACAGGGTTTTTCTATGCAGTTCAGATTGCCTTAAACTTACCATGTAGCCAGCCCTAGCCAGTGTTGAATTTGTGTGATTTTCCTGCCTCAGTCTTCCAAGTGCTGGGATAACAGGCGTGTGCCACCGTGCATGAATAAACACTTTTTAAAACTATAAAACTTTATACTGTACCAGGTCCTGTATTTTACCCTGCAGCCTTATCTCAGTCATCATAACCACTCAGTAAAGTAGGATTATTCCCATTTTACACAGGAGGAAATAGACCAGAGAGGTTATATAAATTTGCTTGGGAATCAGCCTTGGCTGCAGGGCAGGTTTCTGACTGTACCCAAACACCCAGCCCCACCCCCCAAGACTCAGGGGAGGCTGAAAGTTCACCGGCATTCACAGCCCTCTGGGTTGTCGGAATGTACAAAGTCCGTCTTGCTGGCTATGGTCAGCAGAGGCAAGTCCTGAGGACCCCTCCTGGGTGCAAACTGGTCAGACTCTAAAATACTTCTACCAACACAAGTCTGTATAGTTGTCACTGCCTCTTTTACTGAAGTGGCCATATTACCAGTTTGGGGGGTGCTAGAGTCTCCTTCTGAAGTGTCTTCTAGGTTCTTTTTGTCCTGAACAAAGACCTGGACAAGACAAGCACAAATGGCAGCAACGTTTTATTAAAGATAGAAGAAACAGACTCTGCAGAGAGTTTGGGCCAAGTAAAAGTAGGAAAAGAAGTACACCCTATAGCATGCGGGAGGGCCAACACATAAGAGCAAACAGTGTCAAAACGCAGTGTGGCCTGTCCTTGTATCACCCACTCCGAAGGCTGACACCACGTCGAGGCCATTCTATAGAAAACCTGATGGAATTCTAAAGGTCCACATGCAGGGCTTTGGAAACTATGCTGTGCATGAATCCTAGATTTTGTAATTAGTAGGTCACACCTACATCCCTAGCCAGTTCTGCCATGCCCCAATCTCTTATCTCAGTAACCGAAGACTGTGATCTACCTCAGGGATCACAGCGAATACACAGCAGACCACATTCTTAAAGGTCCTCCTGCTCCAAAATTAGAGCTCCTGCTTTCCAACCCTCCTTGCTGTCTATAAGAGCATGTGGACTTTGCTGATGAGAGGTATAAGCAGGCTCCTGGCTTTGAACCAAGAAAGTTCAAAGCCAGGAGCTAGGGTCAAAGTTCACCCACAATGACCTTATGATAGGAATGGGCAGGGCTGGAGGGATGAAATTCCTAGGTTACATATATTTAGAGAGCATTCATTGTTCCTTTTTTCTAGACAAGCACCAGAATGGTCACCAGATCCTAGGAACCAAAGAAATGTAGTCCCTAGTCACTGGATTAGGCTCCAGAAGAGATGCCCTCCAGCCCAGGGGCAGGCTGCCCATGCCCCACATATCTTCCACCTTTGCCCCCAGGCCCTCCCTAGAAGGGCAGGTTTGTACAGAGCCTTAAGTGGTTTCTGTGGTTTAGGAGTGTGGAGGAAGGGAAAGAGAAGTTGGTGCTACTCCTCAGTTCCAAACCACCACCACCACCACCACCACGTCCCACCCTTCAGGCTGTTTGCCCCTTGCTTTGAGATTCTCCAGGCTGATAAAGGAACTGAGCACATGGAGGGTGAAATGATTCTCTGATCCCTATCAGCCTCTTCCTTGCATAAGAATGTATTCAAGGAGGAAATAATCACTGTCCTGCTTTGAAAAGACTGATTCCTCCAGAAAATTTGAGGCTGTGATTGCTGGCAAGAGAGAGAAGGGTCAGCAACAGAAGGAACTTCCCAAAAGAATAACCATGCTACCTTCTGCCTGGAGGAGAAAAAAACCCAAACCAGTAGCAGAGGAGTGGGCATACGTGTAATTCCAGCATCCTGGAGACTGAGATAGGAGGATAGCCATGAGTTTAAGGACAGTGTGGGCTATATAGTGAGACTCTGGAGAGAGAGAGAGAGAGAGAGAGAGAGAGAGACAGAATACATGCCATACATGCTATGGGCAGAGAAAGGGCTCAGTCTAACCCCCCGTCACTTCCTCCTTACTTCACAGAATCAGGCAGTGGCACCAGCAGGAGAGGCAGCGCAGCTGCTGTATGGTGGGTGATATGGGGGATGTGGAGAGCCCATTCGCAAGCTTTCTGCGTACAATCGGGAGAGTCTGGGAGGTGGGTAGCAAAGGGCCTGGGAAACCCAGAGGTGCTGTGGCACATGCTGTAATCCCAGCAACTGAGAGGCTAAGGCCAAGGATCACTGTGAGTTCAAAGCCAGCCTGCGCTACATAGTGAGTTCGAGATCAGCTGGAACTCAACAGGCAGACCCTGACTCAAAAAGTGGTAGGGCTGGGGATATAGTTAGGTTCAACTCCCAGCACTGGGGGAAAGGAGGGAAAGAGAGACAGACAGACAGACAGACACCCTAAAAGGAAGAATGGAGGGGAAAGGCAGAGAGGTATAGAAAACAGAAGAGCCACAGGCAGGTGGAAATTAGCAGGGGAGACCTAGAGAACACAGATCAGCAGGAGAGCCGAAAGATGCCCCTGCACTGGCCTGCCTCGTCCCCCTGCCTCTCTACAGCTCTCCCTGTGAGCCAGGAGACACTGGATGGGGTGGCACCCCCAAGAGCTGGCCCCATACTCCAAAGCTGCCTAAAGGCAGAGCCCTCAAACAGACTGACCTGGCGTTCGGTGCAGAGCAGTGCAGCCGTGTTCCACTCCCACCTGCCTCGTTTGCCAAGCACAGGATAATCAGGACCTCCGAGCCTCCAACTCTCCATACAAGGAGGCCCTCAAAGACTCCCCTCCCTCTTCCTCACTCTCCTGCCCGTGCCAGTCACCCTAGGAGTTGGAACGTCTTTTTCCTCCTCTAACTTTTGTCCCTCAGTATAGCCACTAGAAGACTGGGAACTACTTGGGCACAGAGATGTCCATGGTAGCAAATGTGCAGCCCCAGGACGGTGAGATGAGAGGGCCTGCCCACTCCACGCCAGGTGCCACGTGCACCGGGGAGGGGGGGTGGGCGAGTCACGAGGCAGTGGCGTGGTTGGCTCCTGCTCTGCTGTTTACCAGCTGGGAGAACGGGCGGGAGGAGGTGCCAGGGAACCTCCTGCTGCAGCCTGGACACTGGCCAGCTGCCTGTTGGGTAACCAGGAGAGCCAGGCCCAGCTAATCAAATGCTGGGCCAAGGCCAGCCAGGGAGCCGTGGCCTCTGCAGTCCACAGGCGCCTGGCCCCTCAGTCTTCCCCAGACTTCAGGGCAGGTAACTGGGTGGGAGGTTCAGCTTGGGACCTCTTTTCCCAACTAGTAGTGTGTCAGGTCCCTCTCCTCTCCTCCCTTCTCCACTGCTCTCTACTCCTCCTCTGCCTCCTCACACTCCTCCAAGCCTGCCTCTGGCCCCCAACACACTAGGCAGCCTGGGAGTTCTAGGAAGGGCAGCAGGGGCTAAGAAGACAGTGTCCTCATGGAACTAAAGACCCCTGGCATCAACTTGGTCATCCTGGATACAAAACAGAATACCCTCAACATGTCTTCTCCTTGTGAGTTCTCAGCTCCCATCTCCCCTATTCTGTCACCTGCCTTAATCTGGTAGAAACCACTGGATTCTGAAATCACAAAAACCTGGGTTCAAATCATAGCTCATCTGCTTATATCCTTGTATAAGTCCTTGGGCAAGTAAGTCATTAACATCTTGGAGTAGAACTTGATTCACTGGTAAACCTGCAATAATTGTGTTTCTTATGATTTATGCAAAGCAAAATCATGATTCACATATAGGGCCTGGCAAGACCCCTCACACATAGTAGGTGACTAATAAATGCTAGTTCTCCTGCTTGAACTGATCCTGTTTCTACAAACTCTGGCCTGCTGGTCTCTCCCCACACCCCCTCTGGGTGCCAGGACGCTCTGTCAGCCACTCCTTTCCCCTGCCTGCTGACGGGCCAGGTGCTCCCTCCCTCCTCCCTCCTCCCTCTCCCTCTCCCTTCCCCTGGGCCCTGCTCCCTGCCCTCCTGGGCAGCCAGGGCAGCAAGGACGGCACCAAGGGAGCTGCCCCATGGACAGGACCCCACAGAGACACCACCGAGCCTCGAGGGGTAAGAGGCCCATGACCCTGAAGACAGGTGGAAGGGACAGCGAGGAGGCTCAGAGGAAGGGGCAGATAAGATGAGTGGGTGAGAAATGAGGGAGAGGGACATGAAAATAGCCAGGATGAGACTTGATGGAACAGGAAGGAAAAGCAGGAGGAGGGGCCAGGGGAGCAAGAAGGGGAAGAAACAGGAATAAGGGAGTAACAGGAACTTGGCAAGGGAAAAGAAAGGGAAGGCTGAAGGAGGCTGGGAGCAGGCGGCAAGGAGCAGGGTGAGGGACGCTTGATGGAGGGAGAGATCAGGATGGGCCTGGCCATCTCAGGTGTGAGTGGCCCCTGGGAGGTCAGGGCCTAGTCTGGGAGCCTGGCCACGATACCCTCTGTTCACTCCCCAGAGGAGGGGCCTGGCCCGCTTCTCAGGACTGGGGTGGGGGAATAGCCACACGCTGTCAGCTGCCATGCCTACGAGCTGGCACTTTCCTTCCCACAGCCCCAGAACACCGGGCTTTCATTTTGGCAGAGGACGTGGGGCACTGGGCCCAGAGTAGTGAGGGACAGAGTCAGGTAGCCCTTGGCCCTGCCAAAGGACGACACAGCAACCCCTCAGAGCCGGATCCCCAGCTACACGCTGGGTCAGCTTCAAGCACCCAGACAGTGTGAGTGCTAAAGCGATGCAGTGCCACAGCTGCCTCGGGAGGGGGAAAGCACCCCCATCTGGACTGCTTTGAGGTGCCAGGCTAGAGGCTGGAGAGGGGTGCCATGTCAGGGAGGAAGCAGGGTGGGGCAAGGATAAAGGGGTGGGGGAGCCACACCCTCTGGGAAGACCTTCTCCTCTTCCCCACAAGTCCAGGCCACCAGGCTGTTGGCCACCATGGTAGCCCAGAGGAGAAGGCCTGGCTGTGGGAACATCCCCTGGGCAGAGTGACTGCAGAGGCAGAGAGGACAGAACAGTGCTGGGGAGGGGTGGGAGCCAGGCCTGAGGCTAAAGTAACAAAAGAACCAAGTCAGAGGTTAGGGAAGTTACAAGCAGGGTCCAAGGACTTTCTGGAACAAAAGACTGGACCTGTCCTCTGTGCGGACTGCTCTGTGGGTGCCAGAAATAGACAGAAGGGTGCAGAGGACGGCTCTTCCCAGAGGATCCCTTGTGAGGCCTTTCAGAAGTGGGTGAATATGAGAAGGAACTGCCTCGCCTCAACCACATGCTAGCTAAGGCCTCCCCAGCAGCTGCTCCTTCAGCGACCCCAGCATCCTGGCTAACCCTCGTCAACCCACCTGTGCTCTCCCGCCTCGTCTCTGCTCAGATCCAGCCGCCAGCTGGGCAGCAGCAGCAGCAGCACAGACAGGATTCTCCCCTGCAGGCTGGTGGGCCAAGGAATCTGGGTCAGTGGAAGTCAAAAAGGGGTCTTCATTTACAGCTGTTCCCTGCTTGCCCTCCAAACGCCCCCTCTGCACTCTGCCAGCCCCACACCCCTGGAGCTCCTGACACTTTCCTGCCTACAGGTCCAGAAACGGGGCTTTCATTTGGGCAGATATGAAGCCAGCGATTTCATTCCCATAGAGATTTATCTCTGGGAGCAGAATGTTTCTGGTGCACCTCTCATGTGCCCAAGAAAGGTCCTGGGAACAGCAAAATGAACCTGACAGGCACAGTGCCTGCCTCCCAGGTGCTTACCTCCTAAGAGGGAAGACCTATTTCATAGATGATGCTGCAGTTATGGCACTTAGGTCGTGTGGTAAAGACCAAGAAATTCAGTAGAAGGTGCTGAGCATGTGAACACCAGGGCAGGGAGTGAGCACCTGTGGTTTCTCCAAAGAAGAGACAAAACCGGAAGCTGGAGAAAAGCTGGCTAAATCAGGTGTGCGGGAAGCAAGGGCATTTGAGGCAAAAGGAGCAATGTGGGGAAGTCCTGCAGGCAGGGAGAAGCCAGGGACTCTGAGGACCTGGACGAGGGCCAAGGAGGCTGAAGATCAGAGTAGAGAGGGCACTGCAGAAGGTGGCCCAGCTTCTCCTCAGATGCCAGGCTCTGCTGGGAAGCAGCAGGGTAAGATGGGGTCCTGTGACTAGGGTGAGTGTCTTGGCCCCTTAGGGCTTCAACTTTTGGCCCCTAATACCGCTTCCTTTCTTTACAGAGCTGCTGGCTGCAAAGAAGACCCACACCTGTGAGTAGGAAATGGTGGGCAAGAAGTGGTACAGGGTGTGGGACGTGGCAAGGAACCAGCAAGGGCTTGCTAAGCAAGGTTCCAGAGAAAGCAAAGCACAGGAGCTGAATGTAGATAACAGGGATGATGGCGGCTGGCAGAGAGGTTGAGGAAAAGAAAGGAAGGGTGAGGAACCCACCAACAAGGGCAAAGGGAGGGATAAAGAAGCCTAGAGAAAAGCCAGGCATGGTGACACACTCCTGTAACCCCAGCACTTGGGAGACTGAGGCAGGAGAATCGTTTGCAAATTCAAGACCAGCCTGGACCACAAAGTGAGCCAAAGGCCAGCCTGAACTGCACAGCGAGACCCTGCCTCAACCCCCCCCAAAAAAAACAAGCCTAGAGAGCATAAGGGAGCATTACAAAAAACCAAGCAGGGCAGGGGGCACTTCTCTGGCACTAAGGGACAGGAGAGGTGGGAAGCAAGGCAGCCTCAGCACTGCAGGCCCGGGAGGCCCCAGCCTGCCCAGGTTTTGTGGCAGCAGGGCAGGTTTGGTGTTCACCTCTGTGGTTAACACACCGTGAGGTATGATCAGGCCTGGAGTCAGGCTGTGCAGGATGGGACATCAGGAAAGGCTTTGTCTCTGCAAGAGACAGAACGGGCAGGGAACCAGGGGCCCAGAAAGCCTGAGACCATAGCATGCGGAAAGGAAGCTGGGTATCAGTAAGGACTCCCCAGTAGCACCAGCGATTATGCCTTCTCTCTAGGGGCCTCTCAGCACCTCAGATCTACTCTCCTTGTGGGAGAGCCTCCCCACCAACACACACCCTCCCCACCTCGGCGCCCAAAACCCATACGCATCAGGGCCAAGCAGGTTTTCAGCACCCTGAGAGCACACTCTAAAGGTCCCTGTGTCCGCCTGGAACTGATGCCACCTTTCTAGGGTAGGAGAGGCTCCCTCTCTTTCTCTAAGGTACTCCTAATTACCTACCAGCCACTCCTGAGCTCCCACTGCCAAAATCATTGCAGGACTTCCTGTCCTAGGCAAAGCCATTTCCAGGGCCAGGCCTCACCCTGGTCCCTTACTGGGCAGATGGAGGCTGGGGACCACCTAGGATGTGACGTCCCCCTGGGTAGGGAGTGCTTTGCTCAGCACAATCCTGATCTATGCCTTGCCTGCCCACCCCTAGCCACAGCGCCCCACGGAAATGCTGAGCAGGGCCCTGGGAGGAAAACGGGGTCACACTGACGTGAGTCTGCCGGGGGAGGGGGTCAGGACCATGTGTGGGAGGGGGGGAAAAGGGGAGTTTTGGAGCAGTGGGAACTGGAAGTGCCCAGTCCCATTCTGGCCCTTGATTCCTTACCACTGAAACTAGGACTGCAGCTCCTAGCCCTGTCGTCGTAACCCTCCCTCCTGCCCACCCTTGCAACCATCTCTGCAGCTCCCATCCAGTGTCCTTATGAGGATCCAGGCCAGTGAGAAAGGCCAGCAGCTAACTGAGGAGCTGCTAGACTTCCAGCAAGATCAGAGACCTCTTAGGAAGTTTGGTCAGATAATCGAGATACTAAGCTTCCCCAGGCCAAAAGTCCCAAGAAGGAGGTCCAAAATGAGGAACTCACAGAGATGCCCAGGCAAGAGGGGGCCTGGTTACTGAGGGACCCTAAAGAGAGAGCCCCAAGGCTGAAGTACTCTACAGAGCACATGCAAGACTTAGAGGGCCTCTGAAATTGTTTGGCCCATCAGCAGCAACTTCGATTCCAAGAAAATCTGCAGAAAACCTTTTATGGCCCCAGACTTCCCAGGCTGACACCTTCAAAAGCACACTTGAACTGGAGAAAACTTCCGGTCCCTGAGGTGGGATCCAGGGCCAAGGGGCCTGGCCTTGAATCCTGACTCTAACATTTACTAGCTGTGTGACCTTGAGCAAGTTTCTTAACCAATCTGGGTCTCACTTTCCTTGTCTTTGAAACGGACACAATGGTATCTACCTCATGAATTATTTTGCAAGGATTAGATGGTCCATGTAAACGATGTAGAACCACTTCTGGCACATACTAAGCACTATTATGACATTGAGTATGATGATAATAGAATGATTATCATTATCGGCATTCCAATTTTAGCAGTCTTGCTCCTAAGAAAATTTCTGATGGGTCCTACAGATTCTGGGTATTTGCCTGATGATCATTATAGCTGTTATTATTTTCCGGTTTCCTTCCCTAAGCCAGGGTATACATCACATCTGTAGGGAGGCGTGCGTGTGTGTGCGCGCGCGCGCACGCACATGCGTGTGTGATGAACAGCTTCCCAGAGCAGTGGCACAGGACATGACTGCCAGCAGTCTACGAGATCTCAGGTGGCATGTGTCACCACCACCCCAAGCAGACATCCTGTGACTTACCTCAGAAACATCCCTGTCCCTGGAGTCACCTGGCAAAGAGAGTCAGGCTTGAGGTCCTCAGGGAAGGGGGAAGAGGGCCTGGCCCCAGGCTCTTGCAAGCTCCACTTGGGCAAGAACTATTCTGGCAAGTGGAAACAGCTTTGACCGACTGTGGCTGTCGCATGTGGTTTTGGAATTTTCCAACGCCCCCTACGACTGGTTGCCCCACCCCTCACACCCTGCCTCAGGTCCAGATTGGCTACGTGGGATGCCTGTCATCCTACCAGCTGCACCCCTGAGGGGGCAGAAGGGGGGTTGTCACTCGGCCACCTGTGTGGTGCAGAGCTTAGACCCCCCTGCCCAGAAGCACTGGGGTGAGCTAGGTGCAGAGCTGCAGGCGGAGGTGCTGCTGAGACGGCCTGACCCCTGTCTTTGCTGCCGGCTGTGCCCATCCTAGGACCACCCCTGCTGAGGACAGGAAGCCAAGGCTGGCAAAGCCAAGGCTCAGGCATGAGAAGTAAGTGCACGGGGGCCACCTGGGCGTGGGGAAGCCTGGGTCTGTCATCATCCCTGTGCCCTCTGAATAGGAGGTCCCTGTGTCTTGGGAACAGTACGAACTAGGCCGAGGGCGCCTCCCTGGCAGGGTGTGTCCCAGTCAAGGTCAAGATCTGATAGGAAATGGGTGGAGCAGATGGGGACTCTGGCCCCCCAGGCACTCAGCATTGGAGGTGGAAGAATTGTTAAGGAACTTCTTGGTCCTGTCCAAGAATATCGGAGTTGTCCAGCCCCTCCTTTCATAAGAACGGACTGAGACCCGAGGAGGGGGAGTGTTTCACCCAAGAGCAAACACAATTGCCAGCAGAAGGAGTTGGTCAGTCCTTACCAGGGGCCCTGAACTTGCTCTTTTGGCTCCTAGCAAAGCGCTTCTCTCTGTCTCTCCAACTTACTTGTGTAGGAGCAGAAAAGGAGGCCAGAGGGTCTGCCATGAAGGACAGTAAGAGTAAACTGAGATCAGCAGGCAGCAGGGGTCACAACCCCAGCACATAGGCCTCAGAGCCATCATGCTTTCTGCCCATGCAGATAAACAGCTGAGTGTAATCCAGCCAGGAGCTGTGTGTGTGTGTGTGCGTGCACGCGCGTGTGTTCTGCCAGGTTTAGCCACCCATTTGATGGAGGGTCCGGGAAAGAGGTCGAGGTAGTGGGAATGGAAGCAGAAAGCCCTCAGCCTCCCTTCCTGGCCTGGAGCCATGATGGCCAAGAGCTGTTGGGCATTGTCTGGGTCCCTGTGTCTTCACATGAGCAAGGGTGGGCAGATTGGACAGTGCCCTGTACTCACACAAAGGAAGCTAGAGAATCCATCAGAGTACAGGGTGAAGGAGAAAAAGGGAAGTCTGTGTCCCTGTGGCCTGAGGCAGCCCTAGCTTTCACCTGGGTCTTCCCACAAGCCACAGTAGGAAGGTCGTATGAGGTCCTGGAAAGACCCACGAACTCAGTCTAACGACCAAGTCTGGTGCCGCTGGTCACTGCCTAATATGTCACGTTGGTCTCCCAGCAGATAAAAAGAATGTGGGGTGGGGTGTTAATTTCAAAAGAAAGTAAAATGACAACAAAACCAGCTGAGCAGAGTTTCCCATTTCCCAAGTC
>PVJX010034326.1:0-18991 GCA_004027295.1 Dolichotis patagonum
CCTGCTTTAAACGTTTACGCAGCGCTGGCGGCTGACTGTAAGTTCTGCAGTTAATTTATTCTACAGACCTCTGTGAAGTGGCCCAGCACTGAAAGGAAATCGTAGAAACATTATGTCTGAACCGTTTAGGGCTGTTGAAAACTCGACACAGTGGAATGATACTTCAGCACAAAGAACTCAGGGGAAAGGGAGGGGAGCCTGGTGCCAGAGCTCTCTGAGGAGGGGCAGGGAGGGGACAGTCCACTGAAGGGACACAGGCGGTTTGCCAACATGATTTTTAAATGCACATTGGGAAACCTGATACTCTATTCAAATATAAGCAATATTATAAAAATCAGTTGTATACCATAGGCAGTTAAGAGGAAGGAGAAAGGCTGAAAAGATAAATTAAACAAAAAGAAATTTACAAAAGGAAGAAGAAAGGTTAGGAAATATATTTTTTAAAAATATATACCTGGGAGACATCGTTCAGTGCTTGCCTAGCATGTGAGTCAGGCCATAGGTTTGACCTCCAGTAGCACACACACAAATAGGTATGCCAGGGCAGGGGAATAACAACGCAACAGAATATATTACAATACAAGGTGATAATAACCGACGTGGCATGTGCCAGACGTGGCATGTGCCAGCCACGGCAGCAGGTCGCATAAAAATAAATTAGCTCATCCTCATGGTAGGATGAAGGGGCACCTCCTTTCAAGGTAGTCTCATTGCTGGTAAGAAAACTGACATACAGTAAGATTGAGTAACTTGCCCAAAGTTACACAGCAAATAGTAAAACTGGATCCAAACTCAGTTCTGTCTAATTCAAAAGAAAATCCAACTTTAAAAAAACAGAAGAATGCATGAAGAATGAAAGATAAGAAAGAAAGAGCAAAGCCAAGACAGAGAACTACAAAGAAAGAGGAAGGCACTGAAAGGGCAACCCAGAAAGGACAGAGCTGGGCTTCCTCCAGGTGGCTCCAAGGCGCCCGCCAAGGACTCCTGGCTCCGCACTGCACTTCTGTGATATAAATGGGGATGGCACACCCTGATGTCCTACGTGGTCCACTGTCCAGTAGGGTACAGAGTGCTGGTGGGATCAGGAAGAAAAGAGACAATGGAGGTTAGTGTCAGTGATGACTACAGTGCACATGAGTAAACACAGACAAAAGATGGCATTACTGACACAGGTGGGCCAGGTTTGAGTGGTAAATGGGAGATTAAAAACTATCAGCTCATAAAGGGGAATATGTTTGTGTCTATAATTATTATCCGTTGGTTTAAAGTGAAGCATCATACACACTTGTGAGAGAATGTCTGGCAGACAGCTGAAGGAATAGAACTAGACTGCTGATGGGAAGAAAAATTATTCTGGCAGCCAGTCACTCAAAGAAAACAGGGGAAGCTGCACTGACTTTCCTCCACGCCTCTGTCCTATAGTCTTTCCTACCTAGAATGTCCCACTTTCTGATTTCTGCCCTTTGGCCTTCTGGCAAAATCTGATTTGTTTCTCACAGCCACCTCAGAGTAGCACCTCCAAAACGCCTTCCACAAGGAAGTGCTCTCCCACTGGCCCGTGTGGTCTGTTAGAGGATTCTGATTCGTGTTCTGCAGCACGGGTGTCCACCTGGTTTCTGGGCAGCACTGCAGAGGCCCACATGCAGCCTCTGATCACATTCCTGTGTCCCTTCCAAGAAGCTGTGGCTCACAGACAGTGCTGTACCCATGGTCACTGAACTGAGTTGGAGGGAGAAGGGCAACAGTGGGACTGTAAGGAACATTTCACTTAGTGGGAGAGAAGAGATGGGAAGGAATTAAGACATGGCAGCCAGAGACAGACAAAAAGACAAAGAGATGGCCTGGAAAAGGCCTCTAAGATTTGCTAGAAATGTTCATTTTTCTCTGCCTCCTCTCCCACTTCCTATTCATCCTTCCATGACTCCTTCCTTCATGAAGCCCCACCTCATGTAGAATAATAATGCCTGGTTTGTTCCCAGGACACATCAATGACAAACAGGAACGTCACACTTATGTTTACGAAGAGCATGTCCATGTGGATTAACTCATTCCATCCTTATTACGACACTGTAACAGCAACAGAACTAGTTCATGTTTTCTGTTTTACAGATACAGAAGTGGGTGTAAGATGAAAGTACTTGTCCTGGCTCACAGTTCACTGTACTGTGACTAAAACCACTTGCTGAGTCTACATTTAGAAGTGATTGGATTTGCTCTTCCTCACGATAGACACTGTTCTCCCCATTGAGGTGTGAGGAAATTGAGACCTAGAGATGCAAGGGAGCTGTCCCATGCCCCATAGCTAAAAAGTGGAAGGGGTTAAGTCCCAGTTTTCTGTATCAGAGCTCCTGAGCCACCACTGCCATCTGTCTTAACTCTGCCAGTGGCTACTGTCAGCAGCACTCCATTACCACAAAGCATGACTACGCTATAAATCATTCCTAACAAGCCACAGAAATTCACCTACCCAAGGAAGTATGGTCCTCTCCAAAGCAGTCCCCTTAGGACAATACTTACTCCAAGGATGCTGTGACTGTTCAAACCATTTTATAAAATTTGCTAATTTCTTAAGCCTGCAGAATTTTCTCTTGGCCTTCATGAATAAAGGCAAATTTTCATCCCAATAATGGATTTCGATTATTTTGGAAACAGACAAAAATTCAAAGCCCAATGTAATGAATGATGCAGAAGATAGAGAGAAGTGTTCCATTTTGGATCCTGGAGAGGTCTGACTGCAAAGCCACACCAGAGATGGCTTGTGGGCCCACACATGGCACTCAGTTCCTTCAAACACTTTTCAAGCACATGTTGATACCCATCAAAGGTTCTGATCTGAGGGAAAATACTCACCACATCCAAGTCTGAGCGAGTTTTTATGCAAATGGCTATTATTTTGTAGTCACACCTCACACACTTTTTGCATTCACTCTTACTGCTTCGTATGTGTCCATCTGGCTTCAGATGAACACAGGTGGATGCTTTTGCACTTAGTTTTTCTGATTTCCAATCTTCAAATCTGCCTCTTCTTTCTCTAAATATAAGGCTAAGGACGGCGAGTTCAAGGAATACCAAGGGATGAAGTGGGCAGGGCTCCAGGGAAGAGGAGGACCAAGTCACAGAGGTCCCCGAAAGATGGTCTTCAGCTGTCCAGTTCAGAAGTCCCTTAGCCAACAGGAGGACGAAGGGCGTTGTCATCAATGCCATGACCGATATAAACAAGCACTGGTTAAAGGAGCAGCAGCACAGCCCTAGAGTTAATGAGTTTTTGTGCCGAGGCACCAAGCACTCTGCTTTACAGGGGTCAGACAGCACACTCTCTGAGCAAGGTTCCACAACACACATCTGTAAATAGTCCATTTGACAGATGAGAAGCTGAAGGCAAAGGGGCTCAATACCCCACCCAAAGTCCCACAGCTGGCGAATGGCAGTGTTGAGGTTTGAACTGAGTCAGTTTGACCCCCAAGCCAAGGTCTGTGACTGCAAAGCCATCAGGGCTGTCATCCACAGTCTGGTAAAAGATGATCCCCACCCCCAAATTTTCACCACGTAACAGCAAGAAATATCATGATGGCCATGAAGTTCAAGAGCTCAAATACAAAGCAAAAGGAGCCCATTTTTCATAGCCTCTGTGGTCTCCCAACTCCTTAAGATATTGCATACCCAGAGCCCTACCCCACGTGGTAGTAAAAGCCCCACTGCTGTACCCTATAGGCACCTGGCAAGCCAATATGACCTGCTTTTTGCAGTTCTCATGGCCATCCATGAATAAGCCACCCAGCCATGGAAGCCCGCCTGCCTTCCAATCCTAAAGCAAGGCGACTGTGGCCCTGCCTAGGCCATTTGCGTGGCTGTTCCCTCTGCTGACAGGCTCTTCCTGCTACAGGGAGGGCGACACTTTATGCCAAATCTCTAAGAAGAAATTAATTTTGACACATGTACAAGACACAGTTGTGCACAACAAGTGTAGAACAGAGCAAGAGGAGGCCACAGAGGCATCAGGGTCAGACCTGTAAACTTCGTATTCCAAAAGGGAGAGCTGGATTTTCATTCTAAGTACAATGCAAAGCTCTTGGAGGATTTTTAAGCCTGAGAAGGAGGTGACCTGAATTACATTTTAAGAAGATAACTCTGGCTTCTATGTGCACTGCTTAGAAAAACAGTACAAGAATGGAAGAAGTAGAACAGAAAAGAGCAGTGGAAATGAAAGGGACCTACTCATGACATTTCTTCAGAAACAATCAACCAGAACTGTGGCCCCACCCTCACCCCTGGGAGAGGAGGGGAAAGGAGACTGGAGGGTGACCCCTGGGCCTCTGGATTAAGTAACCAGGTGAATGCTGTTGCCAGATCCTGCCATGGAAAAAGCTGGGAACTGACAAGTTAGGGCCAAGAATCAAAGGTTCTGGTTCTCTCTGATATCCCTTTGTCATTTCGCTGTCAAATTTTGCCGCTAGGAGACAGGCCAACATCTGCTGTCTCCCATGCTTAGCATATGGCAGGCAGACCTCCCCCTGGCCTCTTGAGAGTCCCTGCTAACCAGCTCAGAATCAAACTCATGCCCTTTCTGCAGGCCTCATTCTGCCCCATCTCCCTGCTCCCTTGACTGGTGCCTCTTCCTCCTCACTCTCAGAGCCGGTTTCTTCTTCTTTGGTGGCTTCAGGCACTGCCAGCCTCCCCAGGCAGAATTTGGCCCTGGCTTCTCTTTAGCTCAGTTTCATATTCTCAGGCTTCCGCACAATCTTCTTCCACTGGGACCAGCAGTAGTCTTTACACCAAAAAGCTAACACAGAGGTAGCCTTCTTAAAAGCAAGGCAGCACCTCTCCATACCCCATCAGGCATCCCGGCTCAACAGTCTCAAGCCTCCTGTTTTACTGTTTTACTTTTAGCCTTTCCTCTCTCCCTCCCAATCTCTGCTACCCCATTTCAGTCCATTCCGTTTTCAGCCTTCTTCACAGCATGGGCACAATGCCTCCAGGATTCCACTAGCCACCGTGTAACTACTGGGCTAGAGGGAAGGCAGACCTATCTGTGGTTCATCTTTTCTGGCCCTTGCACCAAGCACAAATGAACAATGATATGGCAAACTACCTGGTCTTTCTTCCAAAGCTGGCACATGCTCCTCAATGTGGATACCATGAAACACACACCTTAATCAGGCCTCTAAAGCCCTCAACAATGAGTCCCCACTATGCTGATAGTAAAGAGCCTCAACCGGAAGAAAAACATGCCTTCCCATGAAGCAGGCTCTGCCATGCTGATCAGAAAGAACCTCACACAGAAGAGAAGCCACGTCTTCCGGTGAGCCCCCTGGTACGCGCAGGCTGAAAAACCAGAAGAGCACCCCGCCCACACACTGATTCGCAGGACTGGGTGAGATGATAGCAACCGAGGGGAAGGGGATAGCATGGTGTGTGTATTGTTTGGTTGACTCTGCAGGTCTGGGATTGGTGATCTGGGCATCTACTAGGAGGATGGCAGTGTTCACTGTGTCAACTGTGGGGGATTTCCTCCTGTCTTGTTTTTGAAATTCAATGTTTTGTTCCATTTTACTGTTTTATCCTATGTCTCATAATCTGAGCAACTATTTTGAAGAAAACAACATGCAGTATTGTTCTGTTTTATTTTGTTCCAATTTATTGTTTTATTTAGTGTTCTGTTTTGCCTGGTTTTATTCTGTTTTGTTTTGTTTGACTTCGATATGTCGGAAGGTATGGACAAATACCGTGAAGATAACAAACTATATTATGGTAGCCATTGTTGATTTCCTATTACCCTGTTTTGAAGTTCTGTACCACTTTCACTGCTTTGCTTTGATTAGCTTTATTCTGTTTTGTTGGGTTTTATTTTCTTTAAAAAAAAAAGTTTGGACCTTTTCAACATTTGGGATTCTGCTCATGCCAATAACCTCCTACCTCACCATATACCCATGTCTGTCACTTCCCAAAGCTAAATCAGCTCCCTAATTCCCCAAGAGGTCTTTCTCCAGCCTGCATGCTGCAGCCATCTCTAACCCCATCATTCCTTTAATCAGTGTGATCTTGTGAACACTTCTTCAGTTACAAATCTTTAATGCATCATGTTTGCGATCCAATGAGATGCTCCTTAGGGACGTCACAGATGCACCCACAAGCTCATGTCACCTGGCACCTCCTCCTATGTAGGAGGGTTTCAGCAAATATTTCCTGAGTCACAAGTCAGTCACAGGGAACACAGACAGAGACAGCCACCCATCTCTACAGGTGGAAGAGACAGGCTAAAAACTTCTTCACTTCCACCTACACAAGATGAATATTGAGTAGACAGAAAAGAGCACAGACATTAAAAAGAAAGTGATTTTACAGCAATGGCTCTCAGGATCTCTCCTATTGAAGAGTACCCATGACAACTAATAACCGCCTTTTATCAGCTGCTGTCCACGTTCCCAGGAAGAAAACCCACTAAGGAAGTCCACAGTTCCTTTCAGTTTGGCTCATAATCAATGGAGCTTTTACTCCCACCCATAACCTATGGACTAGCATATAAGTAGAGCATAAGTCACAATCTATATAATATGCCATTTTGTACATGTAAAAAGACTTCATGTCTTAACTTGGCCAATCAAAAATTTTATAAAAAATTTCTCTACAGGTTGTCCCAATTACCAATGCCACCTTCTTCCAGTTGTAGTGCCCAATTTCTATAATTCTTCTACTTTTTTTTTTTTTGGTGCCAGGGATCAAATTCACGACCTTGCACTTGCCAGGCAGGTGCATATGCCACTGAGCTAAATCCCCAGCCCCCTAATCTCTATAAATGGCAAGAGCAAGGAAATGAGGAAGGCAGGAAGAAGACTGATAAGCTGGAAAGGACCTCAGAGACCCAGGACCACCACCGCTCCATTTTACAGATGAGAAGACTTCGTGGTGTTGTGGAATGAGCAAATGGATTCAGTCAAAATCTGTTTGAAATGCCTCTTTCATTTCCTCTGTGACCTAATCTTGCCGGACTTCATTTTCTACAACTGGAGGGGAGACATAAACAACGCTTACAAGATTGATTTGTGGGTGAAATGGGATAAGAAATGTGAAAGCACCAACCCCATGCAGGCGCTCAAAAGCTAGGGAGTAAAAGGGACCAAAATGAGTCTTCTTTCCTCTTGGCCCCCTGGGATTCTTTGAAGAAAGAGGCATTCATTGTAGCCAAGACCACCTGTTCATGACCAAAAGGATACGTGGGGCACAGGGAAGCTGCTGAAGACAGCAGCGAGGACCAAACAAAACCACAGTTGCCATCTGTTCTTTGCTTTCCTCCCGAGTGTCTCTGGACAAGGACAAGTTAACTCCAGGACACTTCCTCAGCCAGCTGGACAGGCTGCTGGAAAGCAGAGGGATCACTGGGAGGGCAGCGGCTCCTGCCCCAGCTAGCTCGCCAGGGCTAGAAGGCAGTGACTGCCCTGCTGGCATGGTGCACCCTCATCTCCCTCTGCGCACGCAGGCAGCCCTGGCAGAAATATTGGCTCGGCATATGCACACACGTAGAGAGAAGCAAGAAACAGGTTATTGCAAAGTTGAAAGGATGTGGCTTTTTTTTTTTCCTGCACTGCTGGGGATCAAACCCAGCAAGCATTCTACCACTGAGCTATATCCCCAGGCCTTATTTTGAGACAGGCTCTTGCTAAATTACTTAAGACTGACCTCGATCTTGGGATCTTCCTACCTTATGCCCCCCAGCAGCTGGGATTACAGGCCTGCACCAAGACTGGGATGTGGCTTTTACACACATACACCCCATAGAGCCCTTAGTCCCCCACTTGTCCCCAGTGGCCTTCCACATGGGATACCTTCCATCAAAGCAAGCAGCCTTGGGGAACCTGCGCCCTCCCCCCGCACCAGGAGATGGCCACATTCCCCGAGGAAAGCTATTCTCCCTTCTCTGAGGGGCTGCCTCTTGCCCAGACTGGGATTTCACTGCATCTTGCTGGGTTCTGGCAGGAGTCAAGCAAAATGACAAAGTTGGCCCACAAAGTTAGAGCAATTCAGGCGACAGCTATGTAACAGCTCAGAAGGGGCTGGGCTCAAAGTGCTTGCTTTACTCTAGGGAGCTGCATTTTTTTAAGATTAGTATTCCTTGGGCTGGTGGCTCAGCCACTCAGCATCATTTCCCCTTTGGGTGGGAAAGTTCTTTTCTTTTGCATGGATTTTCATTATCATTTCAAACCCCCCACCCTCTCATCTGTGGATCTCATAATTAAAGCATGGCGTATGGATTGAAAAAAAATCAAAGCATATAAATTTAGTACTCAGCTTAGAACTGTGGTTCGGAAGCCCTGGATAGGAGGAAACCACACAGAAAAAGGAAACCTCTGGGTCTCAGCCTGCTTACCACGCTGGGTGAACACCAGCAGTAAGTGGCAGCTGAGCAGCGAGCAGAGTAGCAGGTGGGTGTAAAAGCCTGACAAGGGCTACACAAACAGGGGGCTGTTCTCCATGGAGTTACACTCCAACCAGGCCAACACGCCACGCATGGAATTCAGTTAGTCAACCTTGAACTGCGCCAGCAGGAGAGAAAGGGCGAGAAACAGCCCACCCGGAGGAAAAGAACAGCTCTGGTCCCCGCTGCTGACATGGTGGATCTGAACGGCCAAGCCACGAGGGCCAGGCACTGACCACTGGTATCCCACAGCAGGAAGGGGCTGTGGGAAGTTTCCCAGACACTGAGACAAAGAGCACTATTTGCAGGCCTGCAGGCCCCACAGCAGCAGTAGTACCCTCCTGAATGCAAGCATGTGGACAGAGCCCGGGGGAATATCTGTCAGGGTGCTGCCATCCCTGGAGGCCCTCTCGGGCTTGACACCATGCTATGCTGCCTTGTGAAGTAAGTGCCGGTACCTGGTGACGTGTGGTAGCCAATCCAAACAGGCCAGGGAAGTCCTCAGGTTATTAGAAAACTTGGGCTCACTAACGTAACCTAATGCTGGTTCTCTTGTGTGTTGTTTCTTTGTTTTCCTTAAGTGACACTGTTTGAGGCACTGTGCCAAACAAGTACAGACCTTGCCTGGCTCTTCAGCCATCTCAGACACCTGAGGTTCCATCACATTCACCTCCTCAAATGAATCAAGCAGGGGGTCGTGAAGCAAAGACCTGCAGTATCACCTGCCGTGGCTGTGAGGAAAACTTGGGTTAAATCCCTAATTCTTATCTTATTTTCCTGTACTCCCAGTGCTACATGATCCTTCTGTCTTCAACACCCACTCTGTAGGATGTGTGGGGATTCCCGGCCAGGGAAGGAAGAAGACGCCTGTACCAGCCTCCTCCTAACCGGGTCCCCCAAGGCAGCATTCCTCCCCCCTCCCCTCTCCCTTGACCAGAGCAGACTCTTAGCTAACAATGCCCAGAGTACCAGCCAGAGACATCTGACTTCTGTTCCCAGATGTCCCCTCTGAAATGTCACCAAATACCATGCAGTGTCACTCAGTTACTTTTCTACTGCAAAAGTCAGGGAATGTTCTTTCATGTTCTTCATTTCCCCCACTGAAAATTTTTAACAAAACAATGTTAAAAACTGAAAGTCAGGCCCAAGGATTTAGCTCAGTGGCATAAGCACCTGCAAGTGTCAGGTCAGGAGTTCAATCTCTGATACAAACAACAACAAAAAAAAACTAAAATCAGAGTCACTCCAGGATCTTGTAAATCTTTTGAAGCTTCTTTCTCCTCTCCCTTTTTTACTGTTCCTCAGTTTCTCAAAATTAGGCCAGTGGCTTAGACATTCACAAAGACAAGACAGTTTGCCATGGTGGGAGTATGGCTGAATATGGAGTTGAGGTTTTACTGGGGGGAAAAAGCTTTGATTATTTTACCCCAGGAAACACCCCTAGGCTGGATCAAGCACACTAATTCAAATACCAGAAAAAATATATATATGATAGTAAAAATTCAGCCCAATTGAAATTTAGGGAGACGAATCTTCATCTAAACTCTAAATCGGTGTCCAAGTAGAAGAGCTGGGTCTCTCCAGGATGTCCCTGAGTGTATGCCCTGTGTCACTGAAGGAAGGTGCAGGCGGCCACCACCCCGCTGCTGACTTTGTTCACAGCACTTTCCATTATTTTTACTTTCATTTTGTTACATTATCACTGGGAGGGCAGGAGGAACAGGGGCCATCACTTCCATTTTACAGATGGAGAAACTAAGACCAAAGGAGAGGACATTCCCAGAGCCATAACTGCATTACGGTTAGAATTCCAGCCCTTGGCATTTTGTTTGAGGCCAGAAAAAGGAGCCAGATAGAAAGCCAGCAGGGAGAGGAGTCAGTTCCTCTCTGCCTGGCACCCCAAGGGCCACTGAAGGAGTTGCTCGCGGGGACAGGGAGGGAAGGAAAGGTTCAGGGGCAGTGTTGGTCCGTGTGCTTTGAGAGGCTCAACCTCGCTCAGCTCTTCCCCAAGTTCCTCCACTTTTTAGGGTTGAACCAGTAGGTCATGCGGTTTCGAACTACATCCTTTGTCCTTTTCACATCCTCAGTTCTGGGACCTTTTAAAAATCCGTTATTTATACTGGAAATTCCGGCTCTCTAACTGGGGAAACCAGTTCTGTATCTATTGGGAGGAATAAAAAAAAAGAATTGGGGAACCACGGCCGGAAGTTATCACCCCCAGGTGGAGAGGCGCTGCGGGTGTCTTTCTCTTTCTTTTTCTCGAAGGGAGCGGGCGGCGGTGGGAGACACAGGGGGTGTCCAGGGGAGAGGTAAGTTTTCTTTCAAAGCTGGGGGGACAGCGCGACGGTCACACCCCCAGTCCGGCCACTGGAGCGCGCGTCCCTCCCTCCAGGCCCGCCCTCGGGGTCCCCCGCTCGCCGGGTCGCTGGGGTCGCGGGTCGCCGAGGGGCCCTGGGGCTGCAGCCCTGGGACGCATCCACACCCGCGGCCGGTGCTCGAGCGCTCGGCGCCCGAGCCGCGCTCACTCACTCACCCGCGCTCGCGCCTCGGGGGAGCCGGCCGGAGCGTCCGCGCCGCGTCGCGTGGCTGGGGCCGGGGGTCGCGGGCCCGCGGAGCCCGGTGCCGGAGAGGGGCGCGCGGCGGGCCAGGGCGGGCAGCTGGCCCCGCGTCCCGGGCGCCGCGGGCGGCGGCAGCAGCAGCAGCAGCAGCAGCAGGAGCAACAGGAGCGGCGGCGGCCACCGCGAGGCGCGCGGCGAGGCCATGGTGGCGGCGGCCGCCCGCGCTCACATGCCCGGCGCGGGGCGGTGCGCGGCCGGGAGCGGCGGGGCCCGCAGCGAGCGCACGGAGCCTGCGAGCGCGCTCCCCGCCTCAAAAGTTGTGGGCGCGGCGGGCGGGCCGGCGGGGCGGAGGGGGCGGCCGCGCGGCCCATGCTAATCAGCCGGGCGGCGGGCGGGCGGGCGGCTCCTCCTCGGCTGACATCACCGCCCCGCGCGGGGCCGGGGGCGGGGAGAGGGCAGAGGGCCGGGGGCGCCGGCGCCGGCGGTGCAGCCGCGGCCACACGCACACGCCTCGCAGCGCCGCTTTGCCTTTTGGAGAAAAATGAGAAAAACCGGGCTTCCCCAATGAGAAACCACTTTGCCAACTCCATGGACGCACAGTAGGTCTGTGAAAGAGGTCCTCGTCCTGTTGTTGGCACCGATAGATTCTGCCCATTACTCTGATAGGAGAGCGGGGCGATGCCTGGGCCCTGCTTCCCCTTCGTCGCGCTGTCACTGCCCTGACTGAGTCGAAGTTGCCCCCCAGCACCGCCACTGCGCCTTCCCGGGACCCTCTGGCCCGGGCGGCAATCTGCAAGCTCTCCTTCGCCCTCCCTCTCCCGGTTTCCTCTCTCATCTCGACCTTGCCCTTGGCTTACACCGGAGTTCCTCACCGCCAGGACTCCCAAATAGGCCGCAGGGAAAAGAAAACTGTGAATGCAGGCTGGGCTGGGGCAAATTCAATCAGGAAAGGGGAAGCAGATTGCAAATTGAACAAAGCAATGCACCGACATCACTGCATGAGAAATGAATGCTTGGGGGAGAGATTCAAAGATTGAGTGTAAACAGATTTTCTTAGTAAATAAAGTTCCTGATGTGTCCATACCCTCCCCCCAGTAAATACGTAATTAAATGTCTAAATTTTATGACTGCAAGTTTCCATGGCCTCTCCCCTCCCAGTAAATAAATAATAAAATGGCAGAATTTTAAGACTGCCAGCCTCTTAATTTGTAAGTGAAGAAAAGGGGGCTCCAGATGGGGAAATGATTTGCTCAAGACTAAAATTAGACCCGCAGATTGAAGTATCTTTGGATGACAGGGTCGTTCATCACTCATTCTTGTTTTCTAACTCAGACTTTACATTAATTCAGACAATGGCTCAACTGAAAAGGTTGCCACAGCCCCTGGGTTTGTTGGGGTCGCCTGTCTGCCAAATGCTTCAGAAAACCTGAGTGCAGACCGCCATCCTCCCTGCTTTTCCTCTGCCTCTCTGTTTCTCTGTGTCTGGACCCTAGGACCCACCTCCAGGGGAAGGAATGGATGATGGTGTTCAGGGCTGCTGGGCCCACTTTTTGGTGACTCCAGTACAAATGAGTTATTTGACAGAAGACTTGAGGGGTGCCGCTGTGTATAATCAAGTTTACCTTAAATGAGAGAGGGAAGAGTAAAAATGTGGCTTTGTTTTGTTTTGTTTTTGAAGGACCGTAGAGCAAACCTAACTTTCTAGTTCTCTCATGGAATTTCCAGGTCTCTCAAAGAAAGTGCCAGATGTATCCACCCCTGTGAATTGCTCGGTTTGCTCATGGCTCCTGCTCAGCTTCTCTGGAGATGGTTTCCACACTAACGCGCAGGACAGCACAGCTGTCCAGACCCAGCCAGACAAGCCCCAACAGGCCAGCGCTTTGTCCTCAGAGGTCTGGCCAGTGCCACCCCCTCCTTTCCACAGAGAACATTTCACTTGCTGTGAGTCACCCTCCCAAGCAACCAGCAAGGTTTAAGGGTTTAATGGCTCTTCCAGGCTTTGCCTTTGGATGCAGGAATCTCACTAAAGTCTACCTTTCCTGCCAGCGCCCAAGGGCAAACATGCACTTGCTACCTGTCCCTGCTCTTTAAACAACATGGCTTTATCTCTCTGTAATCTTCCCTGCCTTCCAAGTGTAGGGCTTGACCCTCGAATTGAGAGAGGGAGACACAGGAAGAACTTGGAAAGACTGATCTCAGTGTTAAGTGAGCTGCAGCGCGCACACACACACACACACACACACACACACAGATGATAACAATATAGATATCGCTATATTCTTTAAATCTCTTCCTAGGACAAAACAAGAGAAATCAGCAAGAGAGCTGGAGGCAATACAGAACCATGGGAAGAGTAGTCAGCTTGGTCTTAGAGCTTTTACTTCTTCCTCTGACTTTTACATTTTACCTGTGATCTGGATTTCAGGGTCCTCGTCTGTGAAACATGGACTGCCCCAATGATTGCTAAGAAGTTGTCCAGCTCTGATCCTTTAAGATTCAATAAAGACCCTCTGACACAGGAACAAGGAGGTCTGAAACAGCTCTGTAAGGACATTGGTAGTTTTTCTTTTCTTCCCGGTGACATGAAAATCCAGACAAGATTCCTGATCATCTCAGATGGCTAGGATGAGGGCTTCTCTTGGAGCTAGGAAGATTAAGTCAGATGATCTCGTGGACCCATGTAGTCCTGGGAGAGTTTTGATATAGAATGAAAAGGAAGAAAGCCAACTGAGACCAATTTCTAGGAACAAGTGAGTTAAGAGTCAGCATTCCTAAGCTCCCCAGAACTAGGAATGAGTGTACTTCAAATGGCTGGCAGCGGAATCAGTGGGAACCCAGAGTCTCCACCCTGGAGACTGCCTAGAGTCTAGAGCTTCTGAAGGGCCCTCCTGCCTCTACTGATATTAGCCTAGGCTGCACTAACAAATAAAATCCCCAATGCAACAGCTTAACACCATGATGTTCACTCTTGTTCGCTTAACAACATCCATGAAGGAGCCCCTCTCACAGTCTTTTAGGGATGTACGGTGGCTCCATCATTCTATATGAGTTCCAAAGATGTCCTGAGAATTGAAATTTTGATCAGTCAGAGATGAAGAGAATACATAGCTATGTGCGTGGAAGACTTCCATGGACTTCCTCTTACATTCTTCTGGAAAGAATATGGTGATCTGGCTCAACAAAACCTAGGAGCCTGAGAAATGTAGCCTAACCACATGGACAAAGAAGGGGAGAAAGGTTTGGATAGACACCTGACAATCTCAGCACTCACACCTGATACCATCAACAGGGCACAGAGGTAAAAGGGAGAACAAAGGAGGTTCATCTCTCTGGCCTTGTTTACTTCTTTTTACAAGGGTGCTGGATCTGATGCTCTCAGGGCCCATCTACTTCAATGTTTGGTGGTCCAAAGAGGCCATGGAAATGTCCTGTACCAAGGTTGCCCAGCAGCGTAGGTTCCTACTGCAGCTCGCCCACAGGAAAGCTGTAGAGCTCTCCCCCACTCATCAGTCTGCACAGTGGACCCAATGGAGAGGCCCTTGGGTTTTCTCCAACTTCTGTTCCAAAGCTGTTCTCATGCTTCAGCCAAGTTAATTGATCTCTACTGACCTCAGTGTCCCCGGCTGCCCAGTGGGGAGAAAAACCATTACCCTTCCCTCCTTCCCAGGCTTGGTCCCAGCTGTGCTGAGCTCACTCTCTGGAAGGCACCAGGCGCCCTTCTGACTGCAGTCCTCTCCACGGTGCTCCTCTTGTAACCAGAGCCATTTGCAATGCTACATTCTGAGCAGGCCTCACAGTGCGCCCAGTTCCCAAGCACGGGGCCTTTGTGGGATGTATGGCAGTGTGGGTGGCATTGCCACATCCAGATACAGAGGTGACTGCATTGTAGAATATCTCAGGGACATTCAAGATTCTGATGACCAGGGGTCTTGGCAGTTGACAGACCACTTAGATTGAGCCTCACTTGGGGTGGGTAAATGGGATCAGGCACCACCATCTCCTCTGGGGGAGGCATGTGGCAGCTCCTCAGTTATGCTGCATGCTAGATCTGTTTAAACATCTTCTCATCTGCTGAACCTCTTTCACTCCCAATTTGGTGAGTTGCTTTCTGGAAAGTTCTGTGCCTTATTCATTTTTTTATCTCCAGAACCAAACATAGTACCTTCTTTTGCTTATTTAGTCAGCAAACACTTCTATGTGACTTCTGTTTGCCTAGCACTGTGCTGAATGTGGGGTGAGTCTCTAACCTCACTGGGTTTGGAGGAGACTGCTGGCAAAAGGACATCTGTGTAAACTCATCGTTACAGAAGCCCCGGGAAGGCTGGATGTGCGGAGTTCCCTGAGGACATCAGATTGAGCCACAATCTGAAAGCTTGTGACTATGAACCAGGCCAAGGAGGCTGGAAGGGTGGGTATGTGTAAGACATGGAGGCAGGAGGACGGGGGCCAGAAGACAGCCACCATGGCTGGAGCGCAGACAATAGGGAGAGGAGGAAAGGAGGTGACATGGGAGACTTCAATAGCATCCAGGACAGGCAGATCCTGGGGCTCATTTTAGGGGGTTTGGTTTCTTTTAAGAGTTTTAGAGCTGGGCATGGTAGCACATGCCTGTAATCCCAGCACTAGGGAGGCTGAGGCAGGAGGATCATTGTGAGTTCAAGACCACCCTGAGCTAGAAAGTGAGCTCGAGACCAGCCTGAACTGCATAGTGAGACCGTGTCTCAAAAAGACCCAAGGAAAAAAAGTTTTTGAAGTCATTGCAAGGCTTTAAGTCAGAGAGGTGGGGTGTAGAAGAGAAGGAAGGGGTGATGGATGACGTGTGCAATTAGAAATCATTGTTCTAACAGCGATAAGAAAAAGAAACAAGAGTTGATTCCTGAATCTTTGGAGTCCAAGCAAGAGGTGATGGTTCTAGGACAAGGGTGACAGCAGGAAGCTCAGAAGACACTATGGATTCAGGAGGAGGTAAAAGCCACAAGATCTGTTGATAGAGGCAGAGAATAAGGAGAGGGAGGTCAGGATTTCCTGAGGTTCTAGGTGGTACCATTCACGAGCAGGGGTAACAGTGCATGAGAACTAGGTCTTTGAAGTCAAAAGTCTTGATCGGGTTTGGATTTGAGTCTGGGGTCACTTCGAGTGGTAGTGTCAAGTGCATATGCACTTTAGTCTGAAGACGTGGAGCTGAGAGGAGAGGTCCAAGTTTGAGGTCTAGATCCAAGTACAAGGGGGTGAGATCACTGGAGTAGTCAGAGAAGAGGCCAGAAGATGAGTCCTGGGCAGCACATGGCTGGGGAGTAGAGGAAGAGAAGGCCAAACCAGAAAGGAGACTGGAAGGGAGCCACGCAGCAGTAGGAGGGGAGCCAGTGGGAGGTTGCGTCACCAGAACAAAGGGGGGAAGGGTGTGGTCATCACTGTACAACTTGCCAAGGTCAAGTAAGGTGAAGACTGAAAATACCCATTGGTTTGGTCACATTAGTTACCAGTATCAGAGTGGTTTCTGCAGAGTGATTGGAGCCAAAGCCACGCTGGCAGTGGGGGAGAAGTGAGAGGTAGAGAGGCCATACTGGTGAAGAGAAGGTTTAAAGAGAGCTGGGGTTGAAAGGGCAGAATGCCTTAGAGCAGTAACTGTAAGTGGATCAGGAGTTGAGGCGCCTTTGTGTTTTTACTGGAGAATTTGGACACTGCAAAGATCTTGGGAAAGAGAGAGTCAGAGGTCTAAGAGTGTGAAAAGATGGTGGCATGGAAAGCATCCAAAGAGGCAGGAAGAAAACTTGGTGGTTTTAACAGGATCATAGCCTCTTTCCGCATCAAGGGGCCAACAGAGCTCGCTCCTTGCTGGTCTTTCCCTAGCTTCTGGAGGTGGGGTACCCCTTGATGTTCTTCAGTTTGTAGTCTCTGTCTTAGCATCACATGGCCACCTTCTTCTGTGTGTATGCCTGTGTCTTCACATGTCCTTCTTACAGAGACCAGTTAGTAGGTTTAGGGCCTACAGTAATCCAACATGATCTCATTTTAACTTGATTACATCTATGAAGACCTTATTTTTAAAAAATACATTCACAGATGCTAGAGGTTAGAACTTGAACATATCTTTTTAGGAGATAAAATCCTAGAAGATTAGAGCTACCATTGGTTGTAGAGTAAGAAATGTGACCCAGAATGTCCATCCCTGTTCTGAGGCCCCAAAACTGGTGAAAGGGACCCTATAGGGGACAGTGTCCAGCAGCTTCAGCAGCTCCCTGACTGCTCCTCCACTGGACAGCTGGGACCCCTCAGCTCCTCCCACCAGGAACCAAGGCTTCTGAGCTCATGTCCTCCTTCCCATCTCTGGCTCATCCCTGCAGCCCATTTGGCACTGCTCCCTGCCCAGGGGCATGTGAAGAGCTATGGAAGGCATGCAGCAGTGCTGTCCCCACCGTGCTGGGCACTGGGGTTGTACCACAAAAGGTAGAATTCCAGAACCTCCCTTCTACTTTTGAGAAACCCACTGCATTTGTGCTACTTTGCTCCAAGCTGCAGGAACCAGAGGCCCTGGGGATTTTTGACCAAAGAACTGAAGGAATAAACCCATAATCTTCTTTTGATTGCTCCCCTGTACTCCCATGCTTTATTGTCCCCTCTCTGGAATGCCAGGAATGGTCTCCTTTTGTCCAGGTGGAGTAGGGTTGTTTGCTGGGCCAGCCCTAGGGAGCCCTTTCTTGCTGTTGCTCTGTGATGCTGGTCTCTGGGTGGTTGTCACACAGGCCAAGGTGAGAATGTAAACACCGCGATCCTTCTGGAAGCAGCCTGGGACTGCCTCCAAGGAGGAAGGGTTGCTCATGGCTTGGCCAGGCTCCCAAGCCTCATGTACGGCAACTCTGAGCTCCAACTTACACAGCTTGGGGTGGGTCCTCAAATGACCTTCCGATTCTTGTCTGCCCATCAGCAAGGACCATTCCATTCCAAATAACATTCCTGCGATAAAATCGGCTACACACTGTAAACGTCAAAGAGCCAGGAACATTCTGTGTGGCGACAGGATTTTGATAAAGTCTTCTTATTTTGCAGAAC
Source organism: Dolichotis patagonum (assembly GCA_004027295.1). Lineage (NCBI taxonomy): Eukaryota > Metazoa > Chordata > Mammalia > Rodentia > Caviidae > Dolichotis > Dolichotis patagonum. The sequence continues at coordinate 18,019 of PVJX010034326.1, forward strand.
CTTCTAGCATTAAACATCCTCCCCAGGGGCAGGCAGGAAAATTCCCGGGATGCCACCACAGTGGGCAAAATGGCCATGGCCCCAGGGAAGGAGCAGAGAGCCCAGAAGAAAAGTTCTCACTGTGGGCAGAGGAAGTCGAGCGCTGGCCATCTTTTCATCCAATCCAGCAGTCCACAGTAGCTGTCACGCACTTCCCAAGTGCCAGCACTTGACCAAGTCACTGAGAATGCAGTATCTGACGCTCCTGCAAAGCTCCCCAGACTTCTAAAAAGCAGTGAGAACATCCTCCCTCCTCCCAGTCCAGATTCATAATCAGTGTGACCCCTTCCCCTTGTCACTGCTCTGTGAAGTTTGTGTCTTCTCTACATCACACTGGGCACCATTCTAGGGGGTGCTTGGTGTGTCCCCTTGTGTTAGCGTATGACTCATTATCGGTCTGTTTCTGGGCATCTCAGTCTCTGCTGTCCCCAGGCTTTCCTGTGTGCTATGAGGCATCTCCCAGCCTGTCCTCTTCATCTGTCTCTTTTCCTCTCCACTTATGCCTTTGTTCCAATCAACTCACTCCTTAGTTTATACTCTTTCCCTTTCCTGTTTCTTCTCCTTAATTACTATTGACACAGAACTAAATTCATTTTCCCTAGGTTTGTGGAATCTACTTTCTCAGTCTCTGGTTTTAATTTTTAGAATTGGTTGAAGATTTGTACTTTTCATACTGTCTCAATTTCTTATAAGAGCATTCAAAACTTTTATTAAAATATGATGTTTTGGAAAAAATGTACATATAGTGCATTGTAACCAGGCTGTGTAGAACTCCATGAATGCTTGTTATGGCTTAGATCCAGATGTTCCTCCAAATCCTCATGTGCCCGTAAGTGGGGCTTTTGGGAGGTGACTGCATTATGGGTATGTGATACTGGATCATAGGAGTATTATACTGGATCAATCCACTGATAGGTTTATAGTTAGTGTGATA